>PPHD01030747.1:0-10241 GCA_002909625.1 Bambusicola thoracicus | reverse complement strand
ATATATAAAGGAGGAACAGGAGACAGGGAGCAGCAGGCCCTGCAGCTGGGACAGGTGGCATGATGGAGACAGCAGAGGCCCTGCCTGACAATGAGAGCTGCTCCCCTGCCCCACTTCACGCAGCCTTGCTGCCTCCAACACTACTTGTCCTAGCCCACCGCATCTACCAGAGGTGGCAGGGCAGCCATCTTGAGGCCTGGCCTCAACCGCTCTGACTCAATGGTACTCCCGGCGGGAGGAGCGTCAATCTCAGCGGCACTGATGCGCCGAGAGCCTCAGGTCTTCTCTATGGTAGCAGCGCCCCACTGGATGTGTGTGTATATACACGGTGTACACTCTGTCCCGCGGCCCATCTCTATGGTTGCGTTTTCTCGCTTCTTTCCGGGCGCCGATTGGCTGAGAGAGCAGTTCTCGCGAGATCCGCGCGCCAGAGGCCTGGTAGAGGTGGTGGAGGAGTCCGCGTTCGTGCGTTGAAGCCGGTATCGCAGCGCGCTCGGTAAGATGGCGCCAGCGGGGCCGCTCCTTCGCCCGGGGGAAGGGGGCTGCCGCGGTCCTCGCCTCGGCTGGGGGACTCGGCCCGTTGCCGATCGCTGCGGACGGTGGGCAGACACTGGGCCTGTGGCGAGCGGAGCCGTGCGCTGGGGCGGCCTGGGCCCGCTGAGGCAGGGTCGGGGGCTGCGCCTCGGAGGGCCGGGGCCGAGCGGGGTGTTGTGAGGCGGGGGAAGTCGGGGTCCCCTAACGGGGCTCGGGCCACTGCAGTTCGGGGGACGCCGCGTGGTTGGGAGCGCGGGCCAGGAGCGCTCGGTCCTTCGGGTAACTCCGGGCCCGTCCTGTCCCCCGCTGCCTGGCGCTGTTGGGGTCGGTGCGACTTTGGTGAGAGCTGGGGGAGAGAAAGAGCTGTTTTGTTGGGAAGGAGCGGGAGGCGGTGCGCTGCCGCTCGGGGTGGCGGTGCCTGTTGCTGTTGTTGCCGCCTCTTCTCTCCCTTGCGCTGCCCCTGTCAGAAGTGGACAAATACCGGCTTCGGTGTTAGCAGAGTGCGCTGTTTACAAATCTGAGGAAATAATATAGTAGCGTTGGCAGGAGTGCTTCTGGGACGGTCACACTAAGCTGTCTGGTTGTGCACGGGAGCACTCACTGCGTGCTTTTTTGTGGCTGTATGACATACGTAGCTGTCCAGTCAACGTTTTTGTTTTTAAAAAACTTGGAACAGATATTGTTTACATAGGTTTTGCTTTGGAAATTTGTTACAGGTTTTCTGGTTAGCTGTAAAACTTTGATTCATTTGTTCTACATGGTGATGCTGTGGGTCCTGTATAACTTCTAGACGGGATTTTGTTCGGACTGGATTTAACAACATGATAATGATATTTGAATTTTGTATTTTGATGATGGATGAAAGCAGCTTTAGAAACTGACTGAAAGTGCAGGAAGAAGGAAAAGAAAATGTAAAACAATGCGTGGAGATAAAAGGGTCTTTTGGAATATTAACTTAAGAGATCACATTGGAAAGATGCAGAGATAGTAGTAGCATAGTGCTTACGCGCATTAAACTTGCTTTTAATTGAATTGTGTTAAATGAAATGCTTTTCTCTCTTTGTAGTAAGAGACCAGGATGAGTTATGCAGAAAAACCTGATGAAATCACAAAAGATGAATGGATGGAAAAACTTAATAACTTGCATATTCAGAGAGCAGACATGAACCGCCTTATCATGAACTACCTTGTTACAGGTAATAGTGCATTGTAATGCTGGGAGGCTTCTATTTTTTTTTGCTGGGGCATACCGCTTTGGTTAGAATATGGTACTATAATGAGTGAAATTAAGGACTTTAAGGATTTGGTGATTGCTGTTGACTTTTAGCAATGTACGGGTACTCCTGTGTTCTCTTAAGTGGACACAGAATCAATTAGATTAAAACAGGGACCTGGCAGATATACTGAAATTACACTGACCTTAATTCTTATGCTAAAAGATACAGAAGAAAGTATTTTTGGATTGCTGTAAACAGAAATGACCTGCTTCTCTATGATATCCATTTTTTGTGCCATTAAGACAGAACTCAAGATATGTAGCTGTTTTTAAATAGCACTTATAAAGCCTTACAGAGCATTTATCAGAAGCAAGTTTTAACTGTGTAGAAAGGTAGACTCTGAAAGGGCACTGTTGTCAAAACAGTTTGAGACCAAAATTATTAAGCCCTTCAGCATATAGCCTAACTTTATACTTAGAGCAATCAAAAACCCTTGGAAATCGTCCCTAGCAATTATGATGCATACCATCACAGTAAGCTATACTAGGGTGGAGGCATTTATATTTGATCTACACCCCTGTTTACATTGGTGTGCAACTGGATCTTCTGAGATGTGAGAAGAGCATCTTAGTGGCTTAATAAAGTAAGCTAAACCATTTGTGCACGTACAAAAATATAACTTAAGATTCAGAGTGGCCGTTAAAAACTTTTACCAACACTACATTTGTTTTAGAAAAGAAAAGGTTGTTTTCTTTTCCTGTTTATACAGTTTTGCTGAGAACAAACACAATCAGGGACTGGAGGGAGAAGCAAAATCATGCAAATTCTTAAAATATGGGCCCACTTCGGACAAAACAACAACGCTTTATTAAACATATAGAGTTCTATGATGCTTGCATCCTTAGGGAACGAAGGCACTTGAGTTTCAAATGAACTGAGCATGTACTGCTAGATGCCTGTTGGATTACATGCTTATAAGAATTTTTCAGATGTTCCGAATTCAGTTTTCAGAATTAATCTTTGAATCACAAGAATGTGCGGGCAATACTCAAACCCTTTCAGTGAAACTGATTTTTAAGGTGTTTTGTAAAACTGATTTGTAGGTCAAACATTTTGATTTCAGAGGGCTTTAAAGAAGCAGCAGAGAAATTTCGAATGGAGTCTGGAATTGAACCCAGCGTTGATTTAGAGACTCTCGATGAAAGAATAAAGATCAGAGAAATGATACTGAAAGGACAGATTCAAGAAGCCATTTCATTAATAAACAGCCTCCATCCAGAACTGTTAGATACAAACAGATACCTTTACTTTCATTTGCAGGTAAGGACAAGTGGAAAATTTTATTTTTGTTTTAGAAGTTGTTAAGAAACTCTGGAAAAAGTGTGGGTTTAAGAGTATGTTAAGGGATTTGTGGCTGAACATGGTTGCAATTTCAAATGTTTGTTTTTGATGTCATTTTGTAGCAGTGGGAAAATCTGTGGCGTGGTACAACAACTGTCACGTACAATTAATTAGTAACTTGGAAATTTTTAACAGTGGGAATGATCTGTGATTTACCAGCTATTAACCTGGGTTTCTGGTAGTTCCTTTAGTAAAACACATTTTCAAAACATGTTATTTGGAAACATCAGACTACCTTTTCTAGTAAATCTTGTTGGCAAGGCTGTTACTTGTCTCAGGTATTTAGAATTGACCTTAAACTTTCATGGTATTTGTCTCAAATTACATACTAATGACTGAAGATTATAGTCTCGAAATACTGAAGATTTGCTTATTTGTTTAGTTAAATTGCTGTGGTTTTTTGTATGTAGCAGCAGCATTTGATTGAACTGATTCGGCAGCGTGAGACAGAAGCAGCTCTGGAATTTGCTCAGACCCAATTAGCAGAACAAGGCGAGGAGAGCCGGGAATGCCTGACAGAAATGGAGCGCACGCTGGCTTTGCTTGCCTTCGATAATCCTGAAGAATCACCATTTGGAGACTTGCTTAACATGATGCAGCGACAGAAGGTAGAATTTGCTCAGAAGAAAGTTGATGTATTTTATTCATATGTGGTGAAAATGGTGTCCATATATTTTTGAAATTTTTATAAAATTCTGTATAGCATTATGCAAAAGAGCAGAAGTATTCCTTAAGCAGCATTCAAAAAACTGATGTTACTGTAATCAGCTGTTTGACTTTCTTCTTTGTTTCTCTAGGCTGTTGGTATATGGAGCTTTGTCCTGGCCTCATTCTGAGGAGTTAACAAGCTGTGTGTGATGTTATCGATGTCTGTATGATGTTACAAGTGTTAATCACAGGAAAACTTGGTACTAAACTCAAGTATTTCTTTTCCAGGTATGGAGTGAGGTTAATCAAGCTGTTCTAGACTATGAAAATCGTGAATCAACACCCAAGTTGGCAAAATTACTGAAACTACTACTGTGGGCTCAGAATGAGCTAGATCAGAAGAAAGTGAAATACCCCAAAATGACAGACCTCAGCAAGGGGACAATTGAAGAACCCAAGTAAAATGTGTGCAGATGGACATCAAACAATCATAGTACTGCACAGTATACATTTATATCAGTCTGTGACTGAAATATTTTTACTACAGTACAGCACTCAATTCAGATTTTTCAACGAACATCTAATTTGAAGGGAGAAAAGTCCCTTTTGAATGCTGCAAAAACTGCATTGAAAGGCGCTGTATCTCTTTGAAAGTCTGACTTAGGCTATGCACTATAATACATTTTTAAAAAAACAATTAAACAGGACAGGAAAAAAATCACGTTTTTAAAAGTACAGAACTCAAAGCTTTCTAATTGGCTACTGATGCTTAGGTGAGTGGTCAGTGAGTTAATATGGATTTACATTGGCAATTATTCAGTTAAGTTTAACTGTCTCCTGTTTGAAATGTGTATATAGAACAGTGAATATTTTCTACCTTTAAGTTATAGCAAGATATACATTCCCCTTAAGAGTAACTGGTCATGTTTTCATCTATAAACTTTGCAGTAAGGTCAACCTTTTGCCTAGGAAATAGTGTACAAACTTGTAAATCTTAATTTAAAAACTTTTTTTTCCTTGTTTCTGACTTTTTGGTGCTTTATATGGTGAGAGCTATGTTCATAATGGATCAGTGACCCGTCTTTTTTCATGAGAAGCATTGTTGGAAATAAGTTTTTTTTCTTAATTTTCATGAATGACCAAAATGGCCCTCGGAGGCATTTGAGAGTTTTTCTTAATGGGGACCTTTCCCCTCCATATAGAGTTTGCAGCTGCAGACACTGCAGTGATTCCAGCAGGCTAGTAGAGCTTGGAGGGCCACTGGATTTTTGTAAGCTGAAAGGCATACTTGTGTTAGGAAATGAAGTGGGGGGAGAGATACTTATGGAAGCCTCTGATGCATCTTCTTGTGCAGGATCTGCCTTTACTCTTGTTGAATAAGAATTGTAGTTTTAGAGCTACTTGGGCTGTTTTTATGCCTTGAGCTGAGCAGAGCAGGGCTGTCTTTAAAGACTGAAATGTCCATTTTTTTTTTTATTCTTTCCATACCTTTCTGAAGAGATGCAGTTCATCTTCACCTGTATTACTTTGTTTACTGACTGCCCTCACTCCAGTTAGGATTCTAGTTTTAATGTTTTACATGTGAAGTCCAAGCTTTCAAGTCAACAAATTGTAATCTTGTGGGTATGGGATGTTCAGGTCAACTTAATTTTGCAGCACTGTTCACTGGTATATATCCAGTGGTAGTAAGCACTAATCTTGCCAAATCAATCTGTAGGTTTTTAGGTCTGTATATCAAGTTGTTAACGATTTGTTGAACGAAGACCGATCTGGTGGGTGAAGTAGCTGAACATCACGATGCACTGGCAGTTGTCATACCAGTCCCATACTGTACATAATCTAGTCTTGTATGGTAGATATTACCCTGTAGAACGAAACTTAGTTTTCACTTAATTTTACTGGAATACTTATGCATTAAACTGTATAAAGCTTTGCAGATACACCTGACTTAAGGAAACTAAAAAAAAAAACAACCTGTTACTGATTGCATTACTGTGAACACTGTTTACTTGTGTAGCTATTTTTTTGTGAGGGGAATCCATTGTTTGTTAAGCAGCTATTAGAGATGCAGAGCACTAAGTTAAAGCTAGATGATGGATATAACAAAATGAGTTGTTCTCATTTATTACTGATAGTTTTGTTCTGCACTTTTAAGGCATTTTGTGGCATGGAGGTCTCGAAGTTTATATGTAACAAGCAAGCTATCAGTTGCCCCCAACTACAGCAGTGGTTTGGCTTTCCTTCTCCCAGACTGGTTATTTTAACACCAAAATTTTAACAGTTGAGTTCTTTTTCCTTCTTTTTTTTGTTCCTTTTCCCATTCGGTTGATGTCTGAAAACCACGTATAACTTTTAGTTTGTGAGAAACCGTGTGGTTAATGTCACTTTGTTTAATAACAAACTGCAGAAACAAAACTGGAATAGCTCTAATTTCTTCATATGTAACTGATCAGGCTTTCCTCTGTTTTGATGCTTACATGCTAAATCTCATCTAAAGCTTCTCCCAGATGAAGTGGAAAGCAGTGCGGTTTTGTGGCATGACTAGCATTTTTCTCCATGAGAAATGCAGTATTACAGTCCTGGTTGAGAAGTTCACTGTACTTCTGGAACGCTACGTTGATTTCACATAGTATTTGGGCAAAGAGTGAGCATAGATTACTTGAATTTTCACTAGCTTGTTTTTTTTCCATTAAAGAAACATGTTTTTTAAGGGGTTTAATATAAAGTTAGTACAGAACTATTTCACTTTGTTTTTATGAACATGCCACATTGATAAGCAGCTTTAATCTGTAAAGTTTTTTGGTAACTGCAAGAAAATATTCGAAAGCTATGCATTTTAGAGAAAGCATAAAGGTAGTCATAATGGTACTTCTAAGGATCTTTATATTAGTGTATATAAAATAGTTTGCATATACAAATATAATATATAATCTGTTTGAAATATTCTTGAACGGTAGGGGCTGTGAAACGTTATAATTTATGGAAATATTGTACACAGTAAACAGACCTCTGTCAGTACACGAATGGACTTTTGTCATATGCATGAGAAATGTCTTATTTGGTGACTACTAATGAATGGGATTTTGTTAACCCATTTTTGTTAGATAACCACTTTAACAAATACTATTAAATGCCACTTTGAACAGTTTGCTTTAGCGTTAAAATACATACTTTTTTTTTTTCACTTAATTTAGAATAATATGAGAGTAACTTTTGTATGAAGATTTGTTCCAAACTCAATGGTGGCAAACAAATGTGGTACACTACACTCATTCTTCCCTCAGCCTTTCTTTTGCTGAAAGCAAGTAAGGTTATCTTCTTTTCATTAATGCTATGAACGCAAAGAAGTTGAGTTGTAAAATATCTTGTCTTATAGGCCTCTGCCAAAAGACTTTATTTGAAATGTGCTTTGATTAGGCTATGAATCTCATTCCTTCTCCAAAATAGTCTCTTTAGTAGCTGTCTCTTGGCTGTTACCATGTTTCTTTTCTGCCTGTCAGATCTAAGCTAAACTGGTTGCTTCTGTTGTACAATGGAGCCATTTGTGAAGGGTTAGGGATAATGCGTTCCTATGAAGATGAAATACTGGCAGTACTTTCTGAGGAAAAGTTACTGAACTGTTGAATTTATATAGCTGGAAAACCAGAGGCTGCTGAGAGCAGAAACTAACAGCAGGATTTTAAGTAAAGCATTTCATCTCAAGACCTTTGAAGAGGAGAACACCCAGAGCTTGAAACTGGGAGAAGTACCTCTCAGTCTTGAGATGATTTCATTGAAACTCTTTCTGCTCCTTCCACCCGCATTAAAAGAAACGTTGAAATGAATGTGGAGAGCGCTTATGTAGCATTAAAAATGTGTGAAGTTACCTGGACATAATTCTGTCTCCTTTCCACTCCTTGTGCATATAGGTGAAGCCATCACATTATGCTAGGATGATTTTATTGTTTTTAATATAAAACATCTATGCTTTGTATGCTCGAGTCTAAGCTTAAAAGCACTGCTTTAAAAAAAGAACAACAAAAAATCAACCTTGACTAGTGGGTGAGTGGTGCTCAACTTATTTCAAACCATTTTCTGTCCAAGTTCATTCTGAAGCTTATTAAATTGAGTTGGAGCGTGATCCCTGTGTGTCTGGTCTTCATGGGCTGCTGGACCTGTTAGCAGCAGCTGAAAGCACCCTTCAGGTAATCACCTGAATATCGATGGAGTAGGAGTCATACTTTGCTCTAAGCCTGTCTTCAGAGCAACTTGTGGTGGCTTCTGGGCCACACCGTGCATCTCTTTTCCACGTAGAAACATTGTGACTGGTGAGCATTAGTTCCTGCCATCAGTGCATTGTGAAGATGGCCCAGTAAACCCTGTGAGCGGAGTTGTCCCCTGCAAACTGCAATTGGAGTTTCCCTTCAGGAGATGACAGTTGCCTTTCATGGAACATGTGAACCTATTACTCCTTCTCATATCCTGTAAAAAAAAAATGCAGAATTGGGACATAATTTGTGCTGAACGTCATGAAATCTTCAAATAATGCAACCGTTGTGTGGATAGAATTCAGTGCTGGTGTATGTCAGCTCAAATATTATCCCAGTAATCTTTTGTTGGGTTTAATCTTTGAGCAGATTAAACTGAACACAGGAAAAACAAGAGGAGATTGTGTTCTTGATTGGTTTCTGGAGTCAGCACCTGTCTTCTGAATTGTTTCTGTTTGCCATTTAATCACCCTGACGGGATGTTTGCCTCCAGGAAGCAACGCAGCAATGACAGGAACGGTATTGGTGTTCTCACTTCTTTAAACACTCGTGTGCACATGATGGATGTTACAAGTTAATTTTATATTCAAACATATATGTATTTTTTTAACTGCAGCTGTTTTTGCAGGTAACATTAGCTCCTTACTGTAGAAGCGAGTTAGTCAAAGTATCTATGAGCAGTAGGGAGGAAGAGTACAAAGCCAGAACACTTGCTATGATATACTCAATTTTGAGACTCAACTATAACTCTAGTCAGTAGCCAACAATGCAGCGTTGGATGCGTGTGCATCCTCCAACAGAACTGAAAGTTTACACAGCAGTGTCTCAAATGAGCCTAAGTAGGTTTTCTCTATCTGGGATTGCTGTACCATGCCCAACCCCTCGGCTCTTCTGTACTCTCTTGGGCTCATGACATACACTTCACTTCTGTACTTCTATCAGCACTCCTTTCCCCTCCTACCCAGATTTAACGGAACTCTACACTATTAATATCCATACACACCCCTCTTAATAGGCTGAAGGCTGTTTCTGATTTTTGGCTGTGTTTTCTCATGGCTTGGCTCCCTCTTCTGGAAACAGACACAGTAGCAGAGTGAATAAAAATCCCTCCTCTGCATGGTTTCCAGTTGTGTGTCCAAATAATTGAACGAGAGCTGACAATGTGACAAAGGCTGAGCCCTGTGGTTACTCTGCATAGTTCCCCTCGGTGTGCACTCACATCAAAGCTTGTTGGCATTGTTTCCCTTCCCTGGGGATAGAGAGCAGTCAACTGTATGTGATTGTCATGGGCATTTTGGGGGAGACCTTCCTTGAAATGCAGAGGCAATGAACATAGCATGATTGGATGTCTTTTGCTGGAGCCCTCCTATTTCTGGTCTGGAAGCGTCTCTGTCTGTAGAACCTTTTGCTACTTCATTCTGTAAAGTTCAGTTTAATATTGCCCTTCTTGCTTTGAGCGAGCTGCTCTTCAGCAACTTGGAAAGTATTCTTTCTAGGAGAATGAGCAAGTTAGCATAGGAAAGTTTTGTTTTTACTGAGCATTCATAGGCTTCTGCTTTTCCTGGCTGTAGGCAGGATATGCTGGCCATGCACACCTGCACACTGCTTTTTGGTGCAGCCAGAAGCTTCAGCACCTTCCCCAAGGGCTGCGCACCACCTGGCTGGGCTGAGTTCTGCCATGCCCACATCCAAGCTGCTATTGGTCATACGGTCACCTGAATGATGTCCTAACAGCACTCCTCCACCTGCTAGTTCATATTCCTGCAGCGACTCATCGGTCCTCTTGTTTTGAAGTGAGATAACCATTATTTTAATTACCTATTTCCATAAGGAAGTCTGATTGTATGCGACATTTAGAGGAAGGCAGCAGCTCTGTCCGGCGGGGTTAAATCGAGCTGCAGCAATACCAGTTTCTATCCATTTTCTCCCGAAAGTGGGTGGGAATGTCATACTCATTTCTAATCTTACAAAAGCAGGGCGAGAGATATTTCTGCTGGCACATCTATGAGAGGCAGAGAAGCGAGGGGCTGTCCCACCAGCAGTGCAAACAGCTTCGCAGTTTTTGGATGTTGAAGGGAGAGGGTGGGCATCCAAAAGCGAAATCGTTTCAGTTCTTTCTGTTAAGCCTCCACGATGTTGCCGGTGAGGGCTTAATTATTTACTGGAGGAAGAGGAAAAAAAATAAAAAGAGGGG
>PPHD01030746.1:0-10241 GCA_002909625.1 Bambusicola thoracicus | reverse complement strand
TGTCAGCTAAACAGGACTGGAGATTTTTTTTAAAGGACAATTTTTATACTGTGAAGGGGATGGGCAATGGTTTTACAACTCATCAAAAGTAGGATGCAGCTGTAGGGCAGGAGAAGAACAGGATTAAAGAGGAAATCTCAAAGGTTGTACCAGAAACACCAAATAGATGATGTATTTTTTTACTCTTCGTCTGGGCAGCGTAGTGTTCTGAGATTAGGAACAGAATTAGTGGGCATCATTAGTTTCCCTTAGCTGTCACCCAAACCACATGGACTTACTGCAGCTTCCCACTGCCTGTTGATGCTAATTCTGTGCTACTTGTTTTTCAGACTGAGCCTTAGTGACAGTGACAGTGACAACAGTGCTGACTCCTGCCTGCCGAGTCGAGAGCCTCCCTCTGCTCAGAAGCTGCCCCCAGCAAATAATAAGGTATGGCAGCTGCATGCCCACACAGCACTGCTTCCTGCTCTGTGTTCAGGCCATGGTGTGTGCTCTGGGTAGCACCAGCGCTCCTCTATTTCACTGTCCTCATCAGCGAGGTTATTTCATTGCTGTGCATACAGGCTGTTAAAGCATCACATTGTCTGATCTCATGTTGGTCCTTGCTGTTGATTTGTGTTGCCCTCAGGCATCTGGAAGAAAAAGCCCGGAGTCTTGTAATAAGCCAGAGAAGATCCTGAAGAAGGGAACCTACGACAAGGTACGTTTGAAGATTTGCGTACCGTGGTGCTGCTGTGTAGAAAACAACTGGAGGCAGCCTAGCTGGTTCAGATTGCTCTGTGCTGGCAGGTTAACAGCTTGAGTGTAATTATAAACAGATGTTGAAAGGACAGACGTGGGAGAGGGACACTAATGAGACTGTGTGTATTAGATAGGGACACCCCTGTGTCTTTTCCATGTGCAGGATGTTAAAATGTGGTTTTATTTGCCCTTTGTGTGAACCACTCATGTGGCTGCTGCTGCAGCGGTGGGCACCTATTATTTCAAAGGCAGTTTTCACCTGTCTTTTGATCTTACAAATTAAATATTTGATTTTTTTTTTTTTTTTTGAAGCTCTGCTTTGCTATTTTAGTTGAATCCTTTGTTTGTTGAGTGAAACTCCCTTCTTTCTTCCCTCCAGGGAAAGTCAAACAGTGTGTATGCTGCTAAAGTATGCTAACTTGCAAGCAAATACTCAAACCTGGAGTTGTCCAGGACGTTCTCCCCACGGTGATTTTATTACCCATAAATCAAGCAGGAGCTTTAATACTTTTTCTTAGTCTAATCATGGAGATCCTTAAACTTATCAGTCTGTAGCTCTTCCCCTTTTTTAACACGCTTCCAGCAGGAGAATAGATCACAGAATAAACGTTTAATGTTGGTTTAAGTGTGATATTGGAGGTGCTAATCTCCTGCTAGCTGCACAACCTTTACCACTGATACTGTTAATGTAGCTGAGATGGCTTATCTGAGAAAAGCTCTGTAGGTAATGGTGTCTTTTATTAGCCTATTTAATGCAGATAGAAGGGGACACCCTCGAGACCCATTGAAGGGAGAGGGCCTGAAATATCATCAGCTCTTACAACTGTCAGTGCTTTTGTGAAGATATTGACTCTCCCAGAAAGTAAAGCATTCGGTTCTGCTGCAGTGTTTTGGGAGAAATGCTTTTCTCTGCATAGCTGTGTTAGGGGGAAGCCATGCCTCACAGCTTTGTTTTCTGCCTTGGTACGATTGCTTACATGAGTTCAATTTTGCTGATACAAACACCAACAACTCTGAGACAGCTTTGGGAACTAAGAATGTGTCCCCTGTGAGCAGCGGGGGCTGCAGCGTTGAGATTAAAACAGAACAAAACCAGATGAACTGCCCCTTATATAAGAACAGTTAAAATGATGCTGAGCTCATAAACAATCCTGGGTTCCCCATTGTGTTGCACACAAACTAACTGGGAACACAGCACTCTGTTCAGCTGCAGCACTGATCTCTGCGCATTGGTGCAGCTGTCCTCAGCACTGAGCAGGTATTGGTGTGTCCTGCTGATGGAGAGCTGCACTGAGGCTCACCACGATGGATTCCACTGTGTTCAGGTCCTCTGAGCTCAGGGGTTCTGAGCAGGGGCTTTTGTAATGGTGTCATGCAGTAGCCGAGCTGATGGTGTTCAGACATCTGTATTGGTATGAAGTCTGTGGTCTCCCAGCACTTGATGGAGTAGAGGAGGCAGCATGAAATGCAGGGTAAAACTGGGGATAGGAGCGTGTATGAAAGAGCCTGGAGTTGCTCTGATTGCTTTGGCAGTCACACAAACATGCCATGTATGTCACTATTTCTGTTCATGCCTCCTTTACAGGCCTACACTGATGAATTAGTGGAGCTTCACAGGCGACTCATGGCACTACGAGAGCGCAATGTGCTGCAGCAGGTAGAGATCATTTGTCAGCTTCCTGGCAAGGTGCTGTACTCTGGTAAACTCCGTGTCCAAGGGTCTCAGGCGGACCCCTGTGATGCTTGGCCTTTCACTGCCTCTCCTTCTTGAGATGGTCCGGTTTACTTCAAATGCAGATCTGTAGGAAAAAAAAAAATCAGATGCGCATGCATTGCTTTTGTTGGAGAAGGCACAGAAGTGTGGTCTGTGCATCTCTCTGTCGTTCTGATAGCTGTCCCAAAGCTGGGCTGGCTGATGCCAAAGGAACCGTGCCCAGGTCGCTTCCCAGACTGAGTTAGAGCAGGAGGAGCTGCTTTGCTTTTCTGGGAAATTTTCTTGTTGTGAGAGGCACGTGGCTCTGAGGCTTTTCTAAAGGGATGCAGAAAGGATAGGTGGGTTGCTTTGTGTCTGCCAGTCCTTCTGGTGCACTTAATCTTTATGGGCTCTGTCTATGTCGTTGCACGTCTCCTTTCTTTACAGATTGTAAATCTCATTGAGGAAACGGGGCATTTTAACGTTACCAACACAACCTTTGACTTTGACCTCTTCTCCCTGGATGAAACAACTGTTCGTAAGCTGCAGAGCTACCTGGAAGCAGTAGCAACATGACCTCGGCCTTGGAAGCAGGCTGCTTTTGAAACCAGAAATCCCCTTTATTGGTACCAGGAAACGAACCCATGGAACTAGGCCTTCTTATTCTCTCGATTCACCCGAAGCACTGCCTTAGAGAACAGCCATGCTCTATGAATGCACAGCCAGCTGCACTTTCTTGTAGGCTTCAAACAAGCACCCATATCGCTGAGTCTGTCCTCCCTAGCTTCCTAAGTCCGCTTGGGCGCAGGTCCTGAGTAGAGCAGAAGAACGGCTGCGCCCAACTGCAGCGCAGCCCTTCTGGTTTTACTTCAAGAAACTGTTTGAAGAACGTTTTCGGGCATCTCTGAGACCTGAAGAAGCGCGGGCGATGTTTTCCTCACCAAGTCTTTGGGACCAGCCTGCAGAGAGCTCCGGTGAGTCCGGTTTCCTTCAGCTCCCTGGAGAAGCATTCGCGCCGCGTTGGCTTTTACAAAGCTCGCCGAGAGGCTGCTGATGACAGAGGAGGTTCCCGGGGGTGTCTCGTTGGTCCGTCGTGGAGGAAAGCAGACGGATTCTGGTTTTGCTCACTCTGTGAGCTCTGTCGCAGTTGGGTACGGAGCGCCGCTGTCGTTTGGCTCCCGGTGGCTGCAGGGCTGCACTCCGTTCCGGCTGCCTGCGGGGATGGGTTGTGAGCCCTGAAGAGGCCCTCTCCAATCTGCTGTGTCCCCTCGGGGTTTTGAGACGTCTTTGTTTGTTGATCTGAGCTCCTAAACAAAGTCTCACTCCTTTCAGTCTGCTTTAACTGTAATAGGACTACGAAACTGTAAGCTGTATATTTTATATATATATTATATATATGTATGTACTGTATGTATAAGAAGGGCCTAGTTGGGTCTTATGATTTTAAGGGTGTGTTTTTCTGTTGTTTTTTTTAATGGCTATGGCAGGGGAAGGGCGCTTAATAAGATTGACTTGTTTGTTAAACTGCCTCTCGTGGACAATTTTTAGTGGTTGAAAGCTGAACAGCAATCTTCAAAGCGTTTTGTGCTCCGGAAGGGACTCACCTGTTGTCTTTTTCATTTGTCAGTGTTGGATAACTTTGCCAAAAGACGTGATTTGGTTTTGTTCTATGTTCTCAAAGAGGAATCTCCTACAGTGGCCCCTATAGTAGTGGCTGTACTTTGGGAAAACCAAAACAAGGGAGAATTTCATCTTGGGACGCACCTGGAAAACACTGATGTAACACCAAGTGAGATCGGTTCCTTTCCTCCTCCCCCTCACAACCCGTGCAAGAAGTGGCAGTAAACACTAACCCAGAACCATTTGTGTATTTCTAGTTAAACTAGACCTCCGGGTGTCGTCTGTATGCTGTGTGGGTATGGGGAAAGCCCTGTAGCTCTTATCAAAGCCGTATTACACTCCCGTTCCCTGAATTCAGTATTTTGGGGGGAAGAATTACTGCTTTTTTTTCCCCTATCAGCGTTGTAAGCTTTTGCCAAATGTTGGGTGGGCCGCTGGCAGTGAGGAGAGCAGCTCCTGAGGAGCCTCTGCTCGTGCTGAGCTCCCCTCTGCTCTGCGTGGCTCCAGGGTTCGCTGTCCCTTCTCCGTGATGAAATTGCAGTCCCTTGTTTTGGGTTCCCCCTTTCTTTATCATGGAAATGTTGCAACTAATCAACTGAAGTGGCAATATGATGATAAGCTTGTTTGAGTTGGGTCATGTTGACCTGATTCCCATTAATTTTGTCTTTGTACCATCTTTCATGTGTCTCGTGCGTGTGTATATACATATATATATAAAAAGAGAAATAATCAAGCTCATGCCAGGTGCGTTCCCTGTCACAACAGTGATCTCAGCTGTTTTCTTTCCCGATGGACGATGCCAAGCCTGGATAGAAACCCTGTGTGCACAGTGAGAAGGTGGAGGACGGCAGGAAGAGGAGCTGCGGCTGCGGCTGGGATGTGCTGCGGTGGAGGATGGCGGATGTGGCCCACGAGTGTCCATGGATTTGCTTTGGGTATGGTGGGAATGTGTGAGCTCCTCCCAGCCCCCGCTGGAGCTGTGGCACAGAGGAAGCTGCCCCAGCAGCACTCCCACCCTCGTGCAGGTTGGCCTTGTGATGCTGCCATCCCCAAAGCGACAGAGCAGTGGCGATGGGCAGCCCAAGCCTAAGTGGTGATGGTCTCCCAAGGCCTCTGCCTGCTCTCCCCACGGGGTCTCCTCCCCCTGCAGCTGTTGCAGCTGTGCTGTCCGTCCTGGCAGCGTTTCTCCTGGCACTGTCAGTGTCAGTCGCCGTCCTTCTGCCCCCACACAGATCTCATCACGCTGCTGCCCGTGAGGCCGAGAACACTGAATGGTGTTCCTGAGCCTGGCTGGAAGCACACGGGGCTTTTGCCCACAGCTGTGGCCTCGTCCTGCCCTGGAACCGACTTTATCCACGAAGTCTAATGAGCATTGATGGGAATTTTGTTCGGTTTTTATAAGAAGTATTTTACACATGGATTTTTTTAGACTCTTTATATCTCCTTGAAAACCCAGAATAGGATTGTTTCCCCCAGCAATAGTTCTCCTCCATTGTGTGCACATGCTGATTTGTTACTAAAAGGTTTCTTGCAAGTACTTAGTTGTTCTACAGAGTTGTTGTTTTTTGGGGTATGTGGTAGCGTTGGGGACCACAGGAGGAACGACTCTGCAAACAAAGGATGGTCGAATTCGGGCCTCATCGTGTGTCCCCTCCTAGTTGCATATGGACGAGTTCCCCGTGTAGATTCTCTATAGGCTGGCTGAATGCTGTTCTGGACATGCCGTGTACAGGTATTTGTGGATAACGTGTTTGTTCTTGTGTCACTCTTGAGAGCATGGATGGATTATTGTTCAATAGGAAGGAGGTGGCAGTGCTGCTGTCAGCATTGCTTCAGGTCTTCGAGGATGTGTAGTAGCATTTGCATTGTTTAAAAAAGGAAAAAAAATATATATATATCCCAAACTGACTTCTAGCCATAACGGTTTCTCCATGGAAAGTGGACAGAACTCGGTTGCTTTGCTGTCCTTCACCTCGACCCTGAAGGCACGGATAAGTGCTGGTCAGTCTGAAGGCTTTCAGAGTTGCTTTGCATTGAATGGCGCTGGAGGTTAAGATCAGGACGCGGCTTTTCCTTTGTCCTTGGCCTTCGTATGAAAGGGCAAAAGAGGGGTCAGGAGTATTTTCCTGTAGTCTTGGTCTGGTATGCGTGAAGCCTTGAGGCTTTGATTACTGCCACTGACTATTCAACAAAAGGCAGTAAGGCTGGCTGGCTCCCAGAACGCCGGCTGAGGAGTAGCGGATGTGTTGGTGCCAAGGCTGGCTGTGCTGTGGTCAGGCTGAATACATGGAAGTGCAATGACTGCCACCGGTTCTCATAGCGCCGCGTGCGGTGGCGGCATCAGAACTAGCAGAGAAATGGATGCAGCAATCCAGGAACAGTTTGTCAGATCTCAGCAGTGTTTGATGGTGAGAGGTTCAAACTTCCCTCCCGGACTTTGCCCCGTTCTCTGCAAGCAGAGACCCACATCACACTCTCCAACGCATTGGAGCGGATTGGAGCTCCTCTGTCCCATCCCAGGTTCATACGGCCATCCCACGCTGTGTGAGCGGCGCTGCTGAAAGAGAACCGCTCGGTGTCGCTGTGGTGGGGGCACAGAACAGCCATCAAAAACGGCAGAGATGAGTTTGCACTCCTAAAGAAAAATGTAAGTACTTCAACTGGGTGACTTTTAGCTGTATTCCTGCCTGGAGCTGAGGTATTAAATACCTGCTCACGGGAGGAGTTTCAGAGTTGTGTTGGGAAATGAATTCTGCTCTCAGCTGGAAGCGGTTCAGCTGGCCCAAGACTTCCAGGTGGAAAACAATAACCATGTTTGTAATACACTGCAGGATTGTTTGTCCTGAATTTTAAACCTTTTTTTTTTTTTGTTAAATTTGTGGAACTACGGAGGAATTTTCTAGAAAAAGTGAAATAAAGTAAGATGGAAAAGTACCACTTCCGGGGTGTTTTGTTCATTGCATCGCTTCTGCAGGCTGTGCTTGGAGTCTAAATGCAGCAGCTGCGCTCTCAGCTCAGAACCAACGCTGTGCTTCCTGCAGCTCCTGAGCTGCTGCCACAGCTCCCAGGCACTGCTTTCCTCCTGCTGGGGGTCCAACTGAGCACAGAGGGGCAGAGCCTTCCTCCCCTGCAGGCTGGGAGCTGAGGCTCTGCTACAGAGCTTAATACCCATGCTGAGTGCTCAGTGCTGGCCCCCTCTGCTGCCCCCCTTACCTCACACTTGGTAATTACCAACAATGGTTCCCAGACAGCGGTGATAAGGGTTGATTTGTACCCTTTGGACCCCGACCTCAGAGCTGAGCACTGTTGTACAAAAACCACCGAAGCACGAATGAAGCAGAGGGCATTTTATTGGGCGTTGCTCTGAAAAGCGGAGACATTTCCAACTCACACAGCTGAGAAACGGTGGCACAAAGAGAGCAGCTGTTCCCAGAGCGCAGCACCCACACGGTGCAGGCACTTTGGGCGCCTCACTGAGCTGTCTGCTGTGGCTGTGAGCCCGAATTAAATACAGTTATAAGCATGAAACCCTCCCTGAGGTGCCCAGTTCTGAGCGCTGCCAACGCGCTCTCACCCCTGCAGGATTTGATGTGAAGCAGCACAGAACCAACAACTTGCAGCCAGCAGTTTGCTGGAGCTCTGCCTTATTTCATGGGGTTGTTGCTTTTGCCCCGTCTGCCCCTTCCACTCAAAGCACCCCACAGCTCTGGGTGCTCCCGCTTCGTCCAGGGAAACAAGAGGCAGAATCAGCACACAACTCCTTCCACTTCCCTTTCAGATCAAGGATTTCTAGTTTGAAATAAGCCATTTTACAAGCAGTCCTTCATTTGTGGAGGGGACTGAAGGCCCTCCAGGCAGGGGCAGACAGGAGGGAGCCTCACAGAACCACAGAGTTGCTCAGGAGCCGCTGTTCCCTGCGCTGCCTCCTCTGAACCTCGATGTACATCAGCCATCGCAGCGCCACCTAAACAACGTTTCTATGACTGTAAGACTACAGACAGGTTACACACACGTGCACAGCCTTTGAAAACAACCTAGCCCACGTATACTACTTAAACGATATAATTTATGGTTCCCTTATAGCTCAGGAAGCTGAAACAGACTCCAAGTATTGCACAAACCCACCCAGTGAACTCCGGGTTGCACACAGCCTCGCCAGGGCTGCAGCCCCACAGCGTTGGCTTTACTTAACAGATGATGGTTTGTGGGTAAAAAAAAAGATGTCAAACGATTCTGCTGTCATCAGCATGCAGTTAAAACATGCATCGAGGAAAACAACCCTGCCTTCCCTCCGCAGCAGGAGAAGGGCAGATCCTGATTGTTTTACGTTCAGCTTGGGAAAAGAAAACTTTGGTAAAGGCACACCACACACTATGAACCGACACGGTAAATGCATTGCCCTTATGGAGAAAAGAAGTAAAAATACAAAGCTGGACAGCAAGCTCTCTGCACTTGAACATACACAGGAGAACGAGGTGTGAGCACACTGCAGTAATAGGGCCCATAAACGTACAGCGATGACCTCAGGAAGGCTGCGTGGCTGCTGAACCTCATTTATTTCTGCAGAACCCTCTGAATCCGTTGCAGGGAGCCCAGGCTGGCAGAATGCTGTGCACCAGGGGAACTTTCCTACCGCCCCACATCACTGCCGCAGTGCGTTCTCTGTTGTCGTCGGTGTGTTCGCATCTGCGTAGAACTCATCAATCAGGCCTTTGTATTTCTGGGCCACCGCCGGTCTCTTCAGTTTCATTGTTGGTCCTGTGGAGAACACACAGCACGGGGCTCTAACAGTGCCAATGCTACAGACAGCGTCCTTTGGGGACACAACTCAGTGCCAGGGTTGAAGCCAGCCTGGAGGATCCAAAGCACGGGAACCAACACCGACTGCTAAGTGCTGTTTGTGATTCATAACACCTCCGTTGCCCCACGGATACAAACAGCACAACCACCCTGCAGCACACAGCACAGCGCCAAGGGCCGCCCAGCTCAGTGCTGCCAGGCAGGGCTGGGAAGTCCGGGATAACCCATCCTGCCCTCCCAAAGGCTGTGACGCAGCACAGCACAGCAGAGGGCTGCAGGTTTCAGGCTCTGTTTATGTTGCCCGTCCAACACCCACAGGTAGGAGCACCCCCTGCCTCCTACCCAGCACTCACCCAGCTCTCCACCACCGACAGAAAAGTCCTTCTCCAGCACAACCCACTTCTGGATTTTCTGAGCATTTGAGACAGCTCTCTTGTTGACTTCTGAAACTGCTGCCTGGATGGCTGCATAGATGGCCTTGTCTTTGCTGCTTACGACCTCAGAGACTTTGGTAGCCTTGCTGCCCAGCTTTTGACAGTACTCAATGGCTTCTGCAGTGAGGTCATCTCCGGGCTCCCCGCTTTCTGTATTTACAGTGCACTGCAACACAAGTTAGGAGAGGTCACCTGATGTTAAGAACCCCTTCACCCTCATAAGCCTTATGGCCACAGGAAGCTGCTGTGTCTCCCTCCCTGCCTCAGCACTGACTGCCAGTTGGCCACTTTTTATGTGCTTTATACAAATTGCTGCTTCAAATGAAAGCTTGTTAAAAACACCTTCATATCTCCACCTACTCAGCAATGTCAACACCCAGGAGCAAGCAGGGCTCAGAACTCATCCTCCAAATCCTTCCCTTGCTATCCAGAATTAAGCAAGACAGCATTTCCTCTTCTCTGGGCCAGAGCTTTACCTGCCCCCATCCCACAGCAGCACTGCATCCTGCTGGAAGCCAACACTGCCCCTCACCCCAACAGCAGTACCAGCAGAGCCGGGCTCAGCATCTCTGGCACAAGGGCAAGAAGGCTGGCAGCTGCAGTCTCACTAATGAGCAATTAACACTGTCCTGCAAAAAGACTGGCCTACGAGGTCCCTGCAGCCCTAAGCAGTGGCATCAGTACAGTCCGCCCCCGTGTCACTGTGGAGTTTAAAGCCACTGTCCTTAAAATGAAATCACTGACACCTCATTACTGTCTGAACTGCTCTGGGAGATACTGAAATTTAGGTAAGAAAAGCAGGTTTCTTTGGTCAGTTGGTTGCTTTGTCTTTTAGTACAGTTTCTGCTTTCTGTCTGAGGTGGTACAGAGATAAAGTTGCCCTGAACAGTGGAATGTTGTTGGCTGATCAGATGGCAATAGCTCATTTTTCCCTACAGTAAAAGCAGTGTTTG
>PPHD01030745.1:0-10242 GCA_002909625.1 Bambusicola thoracicus | reverse complement strand
CAATAACGAGTTTTACCCTACAAAATATATTGAAGTTTCTTATTTACTTCTTTATCTACTTATAATATAAAGAATCTAGCAGTTAAGAATTCTTGCTGATTCACAATGCTGTTGTATTTACTAATTCATCATTATTGAAGCGGGTCAACTCACTATCTCTGAGAACCTGATCGTAAACCACGGCAATTAAAGTGGGTGAGTTACAGAGAACAGAAAAGGCCTAAAGAATACAATGCCATGCAAAGCGCTTTCTTTGTGCTAAGGAAGCAATATAGACTATATTTTCAAACTATACCTAAGGCTGCATTTCAAGCTATATAGAAACTCTTTTTGCTTCCACAGCAAATGTGACTTCTCTAAGAAATGATTGAAGCCAAAACTAAAAATACTTCGACTATAAACTGCGTATTTTTAATCATAGTAAATCATAGAAAAGCTGTGTGGAAGGGACTTCCAAATGCCATCTAGTTATACCTCCTGCCTGAAGCAAGATTACCAGCCTTCCACTGAGCAGAACCATTCCTCTTCCAGAGGTTGTAATACCACTCATATGGAGTCTTTAGTCATCTAAAGATATAAGCCTCGGAGTCAGTTGCTGGTATTCCTTTAATGAAGATGATTTGCAGACTGCCTTCAGGCATAAGTCCCATGACTTCTGCTGGCACAAGGTGAAATTCCTACTTCAGTAATGATACTGTGCCTGGCAAATATAATGTTGACTTAGTTAAAAATTGAGAGAATTCTCTGAAAATGAGATTTACTGATGAGTAAGATAAATAAGGAAATATAAATAGATGATATATGAGTGTACACTAAGAATTGGGCCAAGCTGCAAAAACTGGATCTATAGCCAAGCTGCCCTGAAGTTTGGAAGGCTGACATCCATAAAACAAATGCAAATGTTGGGCCTGTGTGAACACAATGAGGCTCAGCAAAGCAAGAAGAAGGTTGAGGTAATCCCAGATACGTATGCAGGCTGAGAGAAGAACTCCTTGAGAGTAGCCCTGCTGAGAAGGACTTACAGATCCTCATTGATGAAAGACTTAACACAAGTCAGCAGCGTGCACTGCAGTTTGAAAGGCCAATGGCATCCTGTGTTGCATCGAAAGCACAGCCAGCAGGATGAGGGTCATGATTGTCCCCCTCTATTATGTCCTCATGAAGCCACATGTGGAGTATTGTGTCCAAGTCCTAGGCCCACAACACGAACGCATTACCAGGATTTTGGAGAGGTTTCAGAGGAGGATCAAGAAAATGAGACAACTAGAGCACCTCTCTTATTAAAAAAACGCTGAAGGAGCTGAGCTTGTTCAGTCTGATGAAGAAAAGGTTCTAAGGAAGCCTCATAACAGCCTTCCAGTATTTAAAGAGTGATTACCATCAGGAAAGAAATTAACTTTTTACACAGGTAGGTAGTGATAGGACAAGGGGAAATGGTTTGAAACTAAAGGAAGGAAGATGGAGATTAGATGTTGCAATGCGATGGAAAACACAGCAGAGCAGCAAGGTCCCAGGCTGCAGCAAGTGAAAACTTGCTCAAATACAACAGCTGTAGGTACAGAAACAAAGGAAAAGAGATGCTTACCTTCAGGAAGCCTCAAGTATGCAGAAATCTCCAGCAAGATACCTTTGCTTCCTCTGCCAGTCCTTAAATGAGATCTAGGAAGGGGTGGATCCTGGCTCCACCCCATCAGGTCACTCAGCTGTGATGTATGCACCTGAGCTCCTGTGGGTTGGTCCTGCCTTTCCACCAGGTCCTCAATAACTGTTCCAATTTGTGACTTAGCTTTTCTGCTACAGATCTAGGGGAAGTTTTTCATGGAGAGGGTGGTGAGGTGCTGGAACAGATTGCCCAGAGAGATTGTGGATACTCCATCCCTGGAGGTGTTTTAGGCCAGGCTGGATGGGGCCCTGAGCAATCTGATCTAGTGCTTGATTTAGCTGTTGACAACCCTGCCTTTGACAAAGGGCTTGGAACCTTGAGGTCTCTTCCAACTGAAGCCATTCTGTAATTCTATGATTCAGTGCTCTTATCAGCTTATTAAGGATATAATTGGAGACCAATCACAAATATTTTATGTGCTTCCTCTGAAATTTAGCTATTGAAAAACATCAGAATATTGTTTTTTCTGTGAGTCCAGGTGTAGTGTCAGCATTCTTTCATGTACCTGGAACCTGGACCAAGGGAAATTAGATATGCTATCAGTTAGAATAACATCTACTCAGAAATTGTATGGAGATAAACATATGCCTTATGTTAGCTCTTTTCTTATGACCCTACCTGCCGTGTTCTGTTTGTGCCTAAGAACCCCAAACATTTCACTTTGCTGCAGATTTTTCTTAAAAATATTTTCTTTGGTTTCAGTAAAGACCACGCTAGCCAAAAATCTGTACTGAAGATCTGGATTGAGGTTAACAGCTCAGTGAACTAAACCCAAGTACTGTATCTGAAGACAGGAACGTGAAACCTTATGAGAACTATAGGTCAGTGAATGCAGCCCTTTACTATTGCAAGTAACATGGTACAAAATTTGCTTCGGAAACGAATCAAGTTCTTTACGATCCTGTGAGTCTGACTGGAAGGCTGCATAAGCACCACAATATTCAGATGGCTAATAGCCTCTTCTCACTCTAAGTTTATTTTTCAGTTTATTCATTCCCACTTTAAAGCCGTTGGCTTCTTGGTCATCACTGTCCTATAGAATCAATTGCTTTACTCCCACTAAAATGTTCATAGATCACAAACAAATCCACTTCTTTTTTTTGTTCTCCTAAACTAAATTAACAGTTTATTATCATTTCCTCTCATTCCTCTAATGAGTGCAAATGCTTTTCTTTCTAAAGTTGTTCTAGTTTAAGTTAATCCATTTTAAACACATTTGAAAAAAGAATACCAAATGACCTTCCATCTGAGTCAATGTTGATGCTTCCTCTTTCTGTATATTTATTTTCTGCTTGTATTTCCTTTCTTTCTTTTTTTTTTTTTTTTTTTTTGGGTGAGGTAGTTCCTACATCCTTTTCACAGATTCTAGGTTGCTAGAGTGTAATATAGGAAATTAAAAGAAAGCAGAATATAGCATTGGTTTTGAGATTCCAGCTTATAGGATAGGTTTATTTTCAGCCATCATCAGTTTCAATTCATCCCAGCTTGTAACCTAGATGGTTTGTTAGAAAGAAGACCCAAGACCCAGATCTCAAAGTAAAACTCAGGAAACACCTCACACTCAGCTACCTTACCTCATATCAAACCATAAGAAATCATAAATATTCTTTAATTAAACAGATTCATGAAATGAAGCCAAGCACCTGAATTATATAGTCCAAGAGTTTAAATTTTAATGAAAAATAAAAACAGGTGAATTACCTATTATTGTCAATTAACTGTACATTTCTTTTGTACAAAATAATCAGAGTGAGGCACCTTCTCTTTGCCTCCATACTGAACTCTTCTGGTATGTGGAGTGTTTAAAAACACAATCCAACCACAAACTTTGTAAATAGCTCTTATTGTCATCATGCACTGGGAATAAACAGATGACTCAGTATCAAGCCCAGTAGAGTTATTTTTCTTCCTTTATGCAACCAACCAATTTTTTTGATTGTTTCTGTTACGGAGTTTTTCACAAACTGTTTTTAACTTTTCCCGTGGCAATGTATCATTATTTCTCAAGCACAACTGAGTTACACATAGTTCTTTCCTGACAGCTCTTATGAACATTTCCTGAGGTATGCAAAGCACATGCAGTAATAGACCTGATTAGATAAACAAATATAAATGTGCCCTTAAAATGAGAGGAGCAGGCCACATTATTTTTATTGCATTTCTTCCAAGATGCAATGTGTCTTCCTGATCTCCTGATGCCAATCAGAATCAACATGTGAAAAGCAGTCCAAGGAAAAGCAAAGGAGAGAAGTATCTTCATCAAAGGAGTACATTTAGTGCACAGACAAAGGGGGTAATGTTTTCACATAGCATATAATTATATTTTGGAACTTGTTACAACCTGAAGTTGTGAAGGCCAAAAGTTTAAAGGGATTCTTTTGGTGATTACACCAGCTCATTAGGGATAGGTCCAGTGGTGAATAAATAAAGCAATCCAGCTCAGTCCCCGATTCATTCCCCCCTAAACTGTGTATTACTTCATGGTGAGGATCTCTGTAATTCATAAGAGAAATGTCACTACTGCCAAGGATGGGCTACTGAGTTAAAGAAATCTTTGTCTTGATGCAGGATTTCTTTTCTTACATTCTTAGATGGATTCAGGTGAACAAATGCAATAACGTACTGAGGTGTTGTAGGTGAAACTTTATCAGATCTCTAGTGTGCTTACAAAAAAGCTAACTGTAAACATAGCTTTTGAGGTCTTGAATGGAATGAGAAAGGCAAGTATATATTTTTGGGTCTAATTCACACACACTTCATATGGTACTTTTGTTTCTGTGGATGTTTGCTAGCATTCTGAGAAAAGGATAACGCACATATGTATCTCCCTGGTGCATGAATATTTCTGACCAAAAATTGTTAAAAATTCTAGTAAAGATACACCCTGTAAATGCTGCTCCACTAGAGAAAACAGTGGGCAGTGATGACAGACAGACTCGTAGTAGATGGTAATAAATTCAAGAAAGTACAACAGGGCTCTTTAGTAGCAGAGGGAAATCAAAGCCCGTTGAGTGTTTTGGCCAGATGAATACTTTGAAATTTCAATGTGTGCTTCTACAATATAGAGGTTGAAATTTTCAGTGAACAACCTCTCCAGTGAGACTTACCAGACAGTCTGTTTCTGGTTAGGCCAGAAATAGAAGATGAACACTTTTTCACACATTATTTGAGCACTGTTGTCTGCTAGCCTGAACAAAAGTTTGCAAATGGCTAAAGAAATAAACAATAGCAGTTTTCATTAATTTCTGGTTTACTTAGGATTCTACTGTCAGTAACAGAATTGTAGGTCCCTGACTGAAGGGCAGGCGAAGAGGTGAAGGTAGTGCTGCAAAAAGCAACAACTTCACCATTTACTGGAAAATTTCTTGGCAGCCAGCATGGTAAAAGCAGTGTGTGGGTTGGTGGCCAGAGAGTATCCAGGAGTGACTGGATGAGACACTGTTTCAGCAAGTCGTTTCTTTACTCTTCATTAAAATTATTTCTACGTAGCTGCAAATAGAAACTAGAGCTGTCTTGGTTTCAGTCCTTAAGGACAAACAGGACTAAGAGCATAAAGGGCACTACTCCCTATTGCTCTTGGGCCACAGTGGAAATGTGGTTTGAGTTTTGGAAGAGCTCAGGTTAGTCTTTGTTTGGTACAAATAGTTTCAAGAAGCTTTAGATTTCAAACAGGTCAAACTAGCATGTTAGTAGCCCTTCTACAAGGCTGTCACATCGAATTTGATTTTAGTCTATTGGAAGTTATGCAGTAACCAGGTACCAAATTCGGGTCTGTACAAACTACTTGACAGAATTTAATGCACTTGTGAGCGGAACACAACTTCACAGGAATTCAGTGTTACAGGTATAAAAACAGCTTACTTTTGTCAGTTTGTTATTTGCTTTGTGTTGCTGGAATGTGGGTGCTGAGGGTTTGTTTTAAATGACTGTTCCCCAGTATTGCTTCACAATGTTGCTTTTCATAAGAATGTGGTGAGCTATCTGAAGCCTGCTTTATATGAAGTATTTGGAAATGCATTTGCAATAATGAATGGGTAGCGGAAATCCATCAGGTCATACAGAGGCTGATACTGTGAGGCAATGAATTAACAATAAAAACTAACTGATGCTGTGGGTTGTTTTCATTCTAAAATAAACTAGCTCATATACAATACATTCTGGTTGCATTTTTCAACTCTTTTTCCATTTTAAGCACAGACAAACAGAAAAGGTGAATGCTGTTAGGAGGTAATATTCTTAGGAAGAAGTTTGACAAATGCAATTACAGCAAGATGTTGTAGCTTGTATTGCACGTGGGTAAACACGTGCTTTCACACCAAGGGAAAAGTTTAGCTTGGCAGCTGGGGCTGAGAAGCATGACTCCAATCTCACTTAAAGCCAAAACTGCAGAAACTCAAGCCATTTCCAAAAATAACATCAAAATTAGAGCCTTGAACCTCCTCAGACTGGTCATGCTGAGAATGATGATCCTGGGGACCAACAAAGCTACTGAGTCCCCTACGGAAATGTCTGTGTGTGCTGATTTTGTGCTTCAGCCATAGAGAAAGAAATTTATCTCTGCAGTTAAATACAAATATAAATCACATTAATTCTGTTTTAGGATTATTTTGTTATTTAAAAATGATTGTAGATTTTTAATGGCGTTTTTTTTAAATTATAATTCTAAGCTAATACAGAAGACCAAATCCTCTTAATTGATATTCGTCAACACAGAAAGTAGATTAGAGGAGATTCACAAACAATTTTCTTGCAAGCATAGAATATACTTCTGAGATACAAAGCCTCAGCTAATGTAACATTTCAATGTCCCTCTCCATCTTAGTCATTTTCCTTTCCAAATTCCCTCCAGCTTTAGGAAAGCAGGGAGTTGTTGTTTCTATTTTCAAGTTGCAAAGCCTATAGCCTGCTAGCAAATCTTTACTGAACAAGGGTGAGAAATCTAAATTTTAAAAGGATCCTAGTCTGCGGTTCCTCCTCAGGAGGTTAAATGCACAAGCAATGTTGGGATCTGGACTTCACATTCACTTCAGTCAGGTTTCATGCAAGACCTGGTAGGAAACATCCTCCTGGGTGATGGAAATGTGTGAATTCAAGTGAATCCTGATACTTTGGTATCACGATACCTACTTGGTGAATTCCAGAAATTCTTAGAAAAGAGAGAGACGCTGAGCTGTCCACTTAGGCAGAGAAAAAATTTCATGTGCTTACGGAAAATAACTTACGTGTATATATACGTATCTTGGTGATAATGCTCTTGAGCTTCTGCCTGCACTAAATTTCATTCCTTTAAATTAGACCTACTGCCCAACATAGGACCTTTGAGGTGGAGAACTTCATACCTGTCTGAATTCAAAGGAAAACATTACTTGTGGCTGTTTTTCCTACAGACACAGTTGGGCTGGCTCAGAAACCAGCGAAGATATGGAGGTACACAAAACTGATGCCAGGGTCACAATGGCAGAAATAAACCTGCCCATTTAATACTTGCCTAGATAAGTTCCACTTATGTGGCATTGGGACCAAGGCAAAGAGGACAGGAGGAGAAGACATCCCAAGTAAAAGAGATCCCTCTACAACACAAGGCAGTCTATATGGTAAAGCAGAAGTTTTGTCCTTATAGTCCTTTTTCCTGCACAGCAAGGATCTCCAAGTGCTTGTAACAAACAAAGTAGTTTTTACTCTTCTGGAGCTATGAAATGGATAAGAGAAGGTATCTGCTCATTGCAGTGCCTTGTAAGTGTTCACTATCTCAGCCACACGAACATGCGTAGAAGTAGAAAACACTTGCTTCTAACGTAAAGGGGCAGTGAAGGACTCTGAGGGATGTAAATCTGGATCAGTTCTAGCTTGCAGTCTGTTTTACAGTAGGATGTAAAAATGCAACATTGTATTAAAGTGGCATTTCAAATTAACACACACCCAAGCATAACTGGAGAGTCTCAGTGTGGGCATGACATTCAGCAGTTCCTAGTGTGGGCTGCATGCGGATAGCACTAGCTAGCACAACATTATTTAACCTTCATTGTATTTATTTGGCAGTAGAATGAGTTTTGATTTTCCCATTCATAGAGAATCTGCTGGGAGAACCAACATATTTCACACTAGCTCTTGCAGTTCCTGAGCAGTGTAATACGGGAGAGTAATGGATAATACACCCCCCCACTCCCTGTGCTTTATTATGCATTTCTACATAAACTATTTTCAGTATTTTGCCAAGGAAGTCCTGAAAATCTGTGCTGGTGCTTATGAAACTCCAGACCCTATCTTAGAGTCCCCTGACACATAAGTTCTTTCTCACAGAAGGAACCGTTTCCTTAGTTCTCTCATCTCTTCAGAGCCATACTTTACAACTCTTTCTTAGATTTTTTCCATTTGAATAGAGTTTGGTTGGGTTCCACACTTTTAGGTAGGTAGTTAGCTATTTGATCAGAAAAATCACAAAAACTTCCCCAGAAACTTGGGATGCCCAAAGACCTCACAAAGGTAGAGTTAGTCCAAAAACAAGGAAAGAATTAGTACCCTTTTCAAAGCTTGTCCAGTGTTTTCTACTTATCAACACTCCTGTTTGTACTGGGAACTGTTCTGTTGCCCACTGCAACTTCTTTTTATTTTCCAAAGCCTGAAAACACAGCATGAGGAATACCAGTTGCTTAATCATCAACAAAAATTGTTTACAATAGTCCGTAGCTACGTAGTGTTGCTAAATGCAATATTGTATTTAATAAGGCCACTCATGTACTTAAAGTTATTTGCATGCTTACATACTTTGCTGAATCAGGGCTTAAGTGAACTGCTTAAAATCACTGTAGATGTCTGAGAAGCCAGAACTCCTAACTACTAGTTCTGTGCATTAACCACAAGATTATCTTTCCCCTCCTGGGAGATTCAAGCTCAGTGTGTTTCAAAATGACCACTACTGAATGGCGGATGAATGAAATGGTACACATAAAAATAACTGTGATCAGAAGTTTTCCCTCAAACTAAACATTAGAACAGACCCATCTGATGTTTCCATTTGAACGTTTCCATTGCCTTGAAATTTATTTTCCATGTTCATGTGCATCTCAATTCTGGCCCAAGCCAGAAGGTGAAATGCCAAAATACTGTACAAAAGGATATCTTTGTGGTCCAAGTTCAAGCATTCAATGTTGAAAATCTTACAACAAAGCTTGTTCTCACAAGCTCAGCAGCCAAGTCTTGAAGTTTTCAAGTGCTTAGATAGTATAAAGCCAGATCCTCAATTTCAGTGGAAATATACCTCTTCAAGCCAGCTGACACTCACGTCCTAACACATATTCAGTGACTTTCCAATCCTGCATAGGTTTTTTTTTTTACTCTGTTACTACTGTAGTGCTTATACTGTGTAGAAAGCATATGTTGAATTATGTTGAATCCTGTGTACCTCCATGGAAGGCTGTCTCCGAAAAGATATAAATAAGGAAATCTTTAAGTACAGAATAGCATCCTAGGAGCAAAGACAAATACAGAACTGAACAAATTAATCATATTAACAACTTTCATTTTAAAAATGTATTTATTGTGTGGCTGATTAATCACTAGAGTAAACTGTGGGCTACATTTTGCAGTGCTGATGGTAAACATTTTGACTGAGCAAGAATCCAGCTCCTGTATCAATGGACACTGCACCACATGAGCAATCTGCTCTAACTTTTTCCCATCCAACACATACAGAAAAAAAGAAACTCCAACTTGGAAAGACTGCCAGCTTCTTTTGTAAACTGGCATAAAATATCAGTGCAGCATATATGGTTATATCAACAACAAGTTTGGCCTGCTTTGTTGGTAGCATGGCCAGGTATGGAGAAGAAAGTTGGGAGCATACAAGAAGGCAAAAGGCAGAATGCCTGTGCTTGTGGTATCTGGAATTGCATCTTTTTACCTGTACTCTATCCAGATCCATGACTGTTCATAATAATAGTACACACACATTATTTCTTGCATAGTTGTTGAATAATATTTACTGTTGGACTACAACAAGTTGGTAGAGAGGGAGGAGAAAATATTTCAAAGAAAAAAAAGCTTATTGCACAGACAAACACATACACGTTGAGCATCCCATGGTTAATACAGAGTTAAAGACTCCCCATGCATTTGCATCATAAGCATACATTTGGAAATGAATCCAGAGCCATTTTTCTTTTACCCCTTTTAGATGAAGTGAAAATGTACATGAACACCCAGAATCATCTGCTTCAAACATCATTTTTACTACCTAATACTGCTAAGCAAAAGAAGTGAAAGACAGACTGGGTTACTAAAGCCACCAAAGTGGATTCTGGCTACACCCTTACGTTTACAGAAGCAGCTTGGCACCCACCAAACAGAAATCACAGGCACGCAGAAGGGAGCTAGCCTTAATGCTGCAAATGTGTTTATACTGGAACTCAAAATAAATAGAGAATAATGTGTCCTGTGTGTGCTAAGCAAGCCTATGACACCAACAAATTGAGCTGTTTTGGAAAATGCTGCCTGGGGAAACTTTAGCACTAAGCTTTGAAAGGAATGGAGCCAGAAGTAGGAGGGGGGGGGCGCGGGGGAAGGAAAAAAAAAAAGAGGAA
>PPHD01030744.1:0-10242 GCA_002909625.1 Bambusicola thoracicus | reverse complement strand
ATTTTTCAGGGAAAAAGAGAAGAGGAAGGAGAAGATGAGAGAGAGGAGGGGGAGAAAAAAAGCTAAGTGACTGTCAGATCAGCTCAGGATCTCCATTAGAATTCAGAGTGCTCCAGAGTAATTACAAAACAGCTGTAATGGAAAATTGGTAGTCAAACCCATTTTCCACCAACTAGAACGGTGAATGGGCTCCATTATGTTCCTAATTCTCATTAACTTAATTTGCATAGGAAACAATGAAGGAATACCTAATGAGTTAGACTCAGCTAGCAGCAGATCGATACCCCTGTGAACAGGGGTTCAACCCGTAATTACAGGACATGTGGCAAAGCCAGAGTGTTTCTCCTCTTACATCGGGGAGATAGAAAGGTTGGCCTTGCTGTTGTTATTTATTCAAAGACTGGAAAAGGCGCTGCCTTCAGAGGTGGGAATTTGTTGCTGCTTGGAGGTGATAGGGGAGTGTTATGGTATTATTTTTTTCTTCTTCCTTTTTTTTTTTTTTTTTTTTTTTCCCTTCCCTTTCTCACTTTATTCTGAGGCTTTTGGAAAGAAATGTATAATTTGACTTTCTCTTTTACTTTAAGGAAACAAATTCTTAAAAGCTGTTCTTGTGCCCCAGGTTTAAGAATCAGGATGTGCTGATGCTGTATGCTGAGGGCTGAGGCAAAGGCTGCCTATATTCTGGATAAAACCTGTATAAATACACGTATGTGAGCACAGCCAGTCCTCTGAGACTCAGCCAAAAGACATGGCTTCACTTTGTGCAAACACAATCATGAGGTATTAGGGCAGCAGATGCAAATACTACTGGCTCAGAATACCTGCAGGTGTCTTTGTAGTGTAATTGGGGGAAGGGCTAGGTTCAGGTGCCATTGTTGACTGTATGGCTGTGTTTGTGATCTTGGACAGTTGCTTTCAGTTCTCTCCTGTCTGTAGAGTGAGGTTAGCAAGTCCTTCAGACACAGCGTACACACTTGGCTTTTCTGGGAAAGGAACATAACAGTTGAAAAGTTAAGGTAATCTGAACAAAGAATCTATTCAATAACTCCTAAGACCATGAGCATAATGGGATGATGCTAATTTTGGATAATTTTTCTGTTCTCTTGTTTTGCCAAACCTGTACTACTGTGGGTAGATCATGCATATAGATATCAGTACAGTTATCTGAAATGGTTGAATGTCTCCCAGTGGTCTTGTTTAATTTAGTCTCTATTGTTCTTTATGAGTGAAATTTCCCAGAAGACTCCCCTCCCTTAAAAAAAAAAAAAAAAAAAAAAAAAATCATATGTACTTCATATGTGCAGGACTCACAGTGCTGGAAGGAACATGCTGTGGTAGATTCTGTAAAAAATGCATTGGGAGCGATTGTGTCTTCCTTAGTGAACTCCTTAACAATCCATCCAGAGCAGGCAGATAGAGGAAATATTCTTATCTCTCTTTTACAGACCAAGACCTGAATGACTTCTGTGACAAGCCCAAAGTCAGATGAGCAGCCTCTGGGAAAGCTAGGACATACAGAGCAGGTAGTTCAATCCCAGGTTGATATTTTTACTACTGTGATATCATTCCTATGTTATATAAGAAAAATGTAAAAATGCATAAATTTTGGTGTCCAAGTCTCATAAACTTAGTCTATTCAGTTTAAGATGAAGAGGTGGTGCTAAGAAGTGCTAAGAAGGTATTCCCTAGCTGCAGGAAGCTCAAGCAGAAGTTGTGTTCGGAGGAACCAAAGAGATCTTTAGACTCATAGCAAGTCACTACGTAGAAATTGGGTGCTAGAGTGGATTTTTGGATTATGAAAACAATTGCAGTGTAGAACATATGCATGGTTATACATTTGTGAGTTCTTAGAGAAAGACAGCAAGTGGAACAACCTGAGAAATGGCATTTAGAAGGCTAACAGGTTTGTTCTCACTGTGGTGGAGAGCATTAGCAAAACTAGAGGAACAGTATGCTTCCAGAGATTAGACCAACTTTGTTTTCCCATGGCAGGGGTCAGCAGATGGCACTCACACACAGCCTCAGGAGTTCCCAACACCACTGGAGTTGAGGCAAGTTTCTCTTTTTAGAAATGCTGCATCATCCTTAGGTCTTTGCTGCAGCTCTTTTGTGGGGAGCTGTGGCAAGCAGCGCAGTGAGATTTCATTCTATCTTCGCTTTTTAAACTAAGCAAAGAATGGCACTGAAGTTCTTGAGAGTGGGATTGCCCAAATGCTGACTTGATCAGTTCTGTTAAATATTTAACACGTATATCACCAATACGTCATACTGGTTGAACACACATATGCAGTCAGTGATTTGTTCTTCAGTAGAAAACTAGCTGCAAGATCAAGAAGTAGAACTTTTTTATTGTTAGTATATCTCTTTAAAAATCTTCTGTCTTATATTAGCAAATATGTATTGTTGCTCAATTTGTCAGCTTTTTTAAGAATTCCTCTTGGAAATCACATTTTTTCCCAGTAGAAGTCCTCAGTTTAGTCAAGAGGGTACACCAGGCTGTAGAGGATTGAGGTCCATCTCCTGTGTCATTTGGCACGAGAGGTGCCCTCAGGCAACTTCTTTTGTCACTGTTCTTTCCCTTTCTTCTTTCTAATTGTTTTTCCATCTTCTGTGTACAAATGTCTCTTACTCATATTTTCATTAAGAATTATGTCATCAGATTTCTGATACAAAAGTAATAACAGTATTTTTAAATGCATTCTTATGAGTTTTAACTCAAGGTGAAAAGCTTTTATCCAACACTAGACGGCCTTGATTTGAAGACGTTTCAAGCAATCCCTCTGCTAAAACATTTATAGAAACTGAAAGGTGAATCTGTCTGCAGAAGTAGGCCCTGAATTCATCCTTCACTGGTTAAACTAAAGTCAGGTTGCTCAAAATCAATGGCCAGTACTTGAAAATTTTGTTCCAAATAAACATTGCTCTGTATGACTAGCTGCATTTGTTTAATTAAAGTAACACATGTGTATAGTAAATAGCCTGTGATCTGGCAGTAACATAACACAGCAGTAATTGGATAATGTAATGAAATGCATGGTGGATTTTTTAAAGAAAATATAATGAGATTTCATCATTTTATACACACAGGTAATTAGTTCTTAGAAATACTGGGAGAGTAAATTAACTGCAGATTTGAACTATCAGCAAGTATTTCAAATGGCCCAGATGAAGAGGTAAAGATGTTCTAGTTTAAGGGTCCTGAAATTCAAACAAAACAAAACAAGCTGGTAGGAAATCAAGGCATTAATAAGTGTTGAAAGGGGTTTTAGACAATTAAGACCATCAAGCCATCTGCCATAATGACTGCCAAAGTTGTAGGTGAACTTGTATAGCTGAAAGCATGTTTCCCATTGCTTGAGTAGCACTACACAACCATAAGCTATCACCCATCCAGATCACTGTGTCTGAGCTTTTTTTTTACAGGTGAACCTCTTTTTAAGCCTACTGACAAGATGTGTTGCAAAATTTGAAGATACCTCTCATAAAGGTATATCTGACAATATGATTGTGATGGAAGAGGACAATGGCCTAAAAAAGTTGTAAGCCAATCTCTTGTCTGTCTTCTGTGCGGTGGGACACCTTCCTGGTAATGCATTCAGACACAGAACAGGTAAGCTAAACTGTGCAATTAAAAAAGTTAAATGTGAGAGCTTCTCATCCCAGAATGTCAAGGAAGTCAGAAATCTACATGTGTCCAAGGGAGACCTGGACAACTTCACAGAAAATAAACAAATTCAGAGTTACTGAACATGTAGACAACAGCTTTATGTTCAGGACCTTTCAATAATGTAAGTAACTGGAGACTAGTGTCAATTGTACAGAAGTAAGGAATGTATGCCTATTTTGTTCCTATGCTTGTCCTCAGGCACTCACTGTTGACAGTGCTCAGAATTTGGGAATGATGGACTTCAACTCTGATACAGTATGTTATTAGTGTTAGAAATAATTAGGTAGAGAAAAACCTTTCATTTAAGATTGACCATGGTTTTCTTCCTGGCTCTGTGTACTTCCTTTGCCAGACAATGAAGTCAGGATTCTTAGCAACTGTCCATTTTCTTAATTTGCACTCACTAGGACTTATTTTGTGCATCTCTCTGACTCCTGCCTTCCCTGAAATACTTGGCAACTTGGATGAGGACTCTATAGAAGAAAGATAACAGATTCTGGTCTGGAGCTGCAGTAAACTAAAGTCTCCTTCTGGAATAATATTAATTTCTCCCCTTTTTTCAAAAACAATGCACTTTATGCACTGGAACCCATCTTCATAGGGAAGGGTGGAGAGGGAGAGATGACACGTTAACATGGATTACCATTCAGAGGGTTAAGTAGCCTGGAAGAGAAGTCAAGAATATATGACTACCGGCATTGTACCCTGAAAGCAGTTCATCTCCCTGCTCCAACAATCCTGATGTTTAATTGATACCCTTCCGCCTTCCCCCCTCATAGTTAATATTTAAGCAGGTGAGCACAGCGGGAAGTGGGCTGCTTGCAGTAGCCAGGTGGCCCTGTCAGCGATCTGCTGCACTAAACACCTCCTCTGAAATTTGCATTGCTTTTGTTCTTCTCTGAATGTGCACAAACAGCCCCAATTTGGAATGCAAACAAACAAACAAACATATATCTAAACTTTCTCTAAGGAAGTCTAACCCCCTTGAAGAAAGTTCCCCAGGGCCATCACTAGCTTCTTTTATTCCTTTTTTTTTTTTCCTATGTCTTTTTGCTTGACTTTCACTCTTACTCTCAGTATTGCTTTCTTTCCTTTGTACTCAGATATTTCTTTGGGGACTTCAGGAAGAAAAGCAACAACAAAACAGAACAACAACTAAAATGAAAAAAAAAAAAAAACTCTAAAGCACGTATAGTTTGTTTTTGCATGGACTAAACCTGCCAACTAATGAGAGTGGATTGTGGAAAATGAGGGGAAGAAATATAACTGAGAAATCTTGATGCAGGAAGACCAGGGTGCAGGGAAGCATTATCTATCCTGAGGGCCTCTGCTGTGGGTGTAAAGCTTTCCAATCTATCCAGTGAAGGATGTACTGCCTGACTTGATGCCTTTGCTTCTTTCACCATGCCACCTTGGCTCTCTTCCAGAACAGCAGTCAGGTTCCAAGGAACTGATATATTTGCACTTGTCTAAGAGACAGCAGGCTGAAGCTAAGATGCTTTTGAGCTCAGTGGTCAGTAGCTTGATGCAGTTAGGTTAATAAAAGGAGTTTGTGATTAGTCTTTGCCTAGTTGTTGTTTATTTTGACCCAAATTCACCATTGTATGACACTCAGCCCAATAACATGTCTCTTTTGCTTATATTCAAGGATTATAGACCAGCTATGTGGTCTTGGGCATTCCACATGGGCTTGATCTCAGTTCCTCTAGTAGAAATTGTTTCATTTTGTACAGATTATGTTAAACATTAAAGGGCCTATAAGATGGTACCTAGAAGGACAGAGTGGGACTCAGGAGGGAAACTGTGGCCTCCTCCAGGCCACATCCACTGTTGCACTGTGGGCTCTTCCATGCTTGCATGTGAAGACCTGCTCCACATGGTGCCTATGGCTGCGGGGAGACAACCTGCTCCTGTGATGTGATGGTTGGACTGGATGATCTTTTAGGTCTTTTCCAACCTTGATAATTCTGTGTGTGTGATTCTGTGTGCTCCATTGTAGGCCTTTCCATGGGCTGCTGCCTCTTTTTTTTTCAGACTGCTCTCCCAGAAGCACAACAGTGTCACTCATGGCTCAGCTAGAACCAGTGTTGGGTCTCTTTTGAGGCATCTGCAGCTGGCTCTGATCTGACATGAGACAGCTGCTGAGTTTCTCTCACAGAGCCCACCCCGCAGCTCCCCACCACCAAAACCTTATATTGTAAGTCTGATACACTCTGCCACAGGTATCCAGATATCACAGGCTTCCAGTTAGTGGTGCAGAGCCACAGCCCTGATGACACCACTCATTGAGTACTGAGTCTAGTTTTGGGCCCCTCACTACAAGAAGGGCAGTGAGGCCCTGGTGCATGTCCAGAGAAGAGCAACAAAGCTGTGGGGGGTCTGGAACATGAGTCTTATAAGGAATGTCTGAGGGAGCTGGGATTGTTCAGTCTGGAGAAGAGGAGGCTCAGGGGTGACTTTATTGCCCTCTACAACTCTCAAAAAGGGGACTGTATCAAGGTAGGTTCAGCCTCTACCCAGGTAACAGTGATAGGATGAGAGGTGGTGGCCTTAATTTGCACCAGGGAAGGCTGAGGTTGGATATTAGGAAAAATTTCTTCTCAGAAAGAGAGATGAGGCATTGGAAAAGGCTGCCCAGGGAGGTGGAGTCACCATCCTTAATGATGTTCAAAAAACATGTAGATGTGGCACTGAGGGACATGGTATAGTGGCAGGGTGGGGATGGGTTGAAGACTGGACTGGTTGATTCTATGATTTTACATGGGTAGATTGAGATAGTAAAAAACTGTTCCTTGTCCTAACTTGTCCTAAGAGAGGGGCAATATAGATTAAATATTATGAAGATTTTTTATTTTCATTTTTTAATAAGAGGGTAGTGAGGCACTTGAATAAGTTGTCCAGAGAAGCTGTGGGTGTCCCACCTCTGGATATGTTCGAGGCCAGACATGAGCTCTGGACAGCCTGTCTAGAGTGTTGTAAGCCTGCCCATGGCAGAAGGTTGGAACAGGTGATCTTCAAAGTCCCTTCCAACCCAAGCCATTCTATGATGCTTTGATTCTCTGATTCCATTACTCCTGTTTATATAGGAAAATTCTTTAATATCTCTTCTTTTCCAGCCTAGTAAAGCATTGGACTTCCACAGCTCATTCATGAATACCTCTGAGAAATTCCGGGCACAAATACAACATTTCCATGCATGAAACAGTGTATTGTCTAGGAGCTAGTGCAGTCTTCTGCAACTTAAGAGGTCTGAATTTAAATCACTGTAAACACAGAGTGAAGCTAAACTGTGTACAAACTACTGAGGTGACAGTAAACATACACTTACCAAAGAGGTTAGACTTGAAAGAGAGTTTGTAGCTACAAGTCGTAGACAGATAGTGACAATTATCACACCACCCCAGAATTTGACATCTGCCTCTCTGTAAAGGATAATTTAAGTCCACCTATTAGTTTACATTTGTACTGCTCCGAGAATATGAACTCAAATATTCATCTTTCTCCAAATATTAAATTTAAATAATTAAGCCCTGCACCTTCAATGTATACTGAAGTTTTCAAAAAGAGTTATGGTCTGTTGTTCTCATTGCTCTAGCAATTTTATTCTTTGAATATCTATAGCCCTGCAGAAAGCTAGAATTAGTTTTCAAGAGTCCCAGAGTGTGAGATATCTTTCTATGAGGTCAAGGATAATCCAGAGACTGGAACATATTCTGAATTACAGGTATTGTGTCTATTACATCTTCTAATGTGAAAGTATCTCTGTGAGAATTATCTATTAACAAGAAAATCCTTACAGAATCATAGACTCAATCACCAAGACTGGAAAAGGCCTCCAAGATCGTCCAGTACAAGCATCCACCTACCACTGATATTTCCCCACAAAACCATGTTCGTTTGTACAGCGTTTAAACATTTTTGGAACACCTTCAAGGATGGTGACTCAACCAGCGCCCTGGGCAGTCTGTTCCAGTGGCTGACTACTCTTTCAGAGGATAAATTTTTCCTAACGTCCAATATGAATCTTCCTTGGTAAAACTTAAGGCCATCACAATGTCATCTGGAAAAATGCAATTTTAAAAACTTTTTCCTTCACTGAATGGAGCTCCATGAGATTGAGAAATAGATAGAACAGGGCAGGACTTAACAACCTGTGAGTAGAAGTAAAAACTGCAGTGGGATAAAGAAGTGCCATCATGTATTGATGATCCTTACTAAATAGGTTTGGAAGAAGACGGTTGACCTCCCTTTGCTCCCAACACTTTTGAATTTTCATAAGAAGATTGTAAACTTCTGGGGAAAAGAACTGGAAAAATATATATATTCTTATACATATATATATATATGTGAGAAACAAACACCATCCACCTAGAATTGCCCCAACCACACTTATATATCAACCACTAATGATAACTGCATCTCAAAGTAAGTTGTTCAATAAGACAATTTTATAAAATTTTACTATTGTATAAGTTTACTGTGATTGCAAGAAAGAGCTCCAGATCTGGACAAGGTTATTATGTTCTATATGCTGTTAATCAATAATCTCAAAAACTTTCACTTAAAATTCATTTTAGGTATAAGACACTGTTCAATCAGAAGTTCTTTTGCATCCATTTTATTGCATCTTTTGCATTCTATAATTGTTTGAATGATATCATTTTTCTTTCCACATTATATGCTTTATCTGCAATGAAGTAGAGACTCCATTCTTATGCTGGGCATTTTGATGGCCCCATTTCATCCACAAACAAAGAAAAGAAATAATAAACATCAAGTGATTTATTTGTGTGGACAAAATGATTTGATGTTGTATCTTGTTGACAGACTGATCTAGCCAGAATTACATTCTATTGATAAAACTGTGAAGGAATGCCATTCATCGATCTCATGAAGTTAAGGGGTGGGGGAAAATGAATTTGTCCATAGAATTTTCTTTCCCAAGCTGTCAGTTGATTCTAAAGATTTGAACAACCTAATGCTTACAGTTGCCTTTACAGCTATTTTATCTTCCCTTTATTTGTTTACCATTTTGTTCTCACTGCTACACATTTATATAAATCTAACAGAATTTGAACAATCAGTTTTAGCAATCAGCATCCCAAGACCTAATATTTTATTTTTATCTGGTGAGTCTCCAGAATATTTTGCACTTTCACTGCCACTAAATAAGTAAATCCTTAGGAAATACAGTTGCAATCTAGTGGAAAGTATGCAAGCTTTCTTTTTTCATGCACCAGAATACATCATAAAGGCTTCTTGTGACCAATTCCCTCTACAGTAGATTTCCTTTCTTGCATACCATCATTCTACTCATCCTCTATGATTCTAAAATTACTTTCCTCTTCTGTGAAGCAGACTAAAAGCTAAAAAACATCCTCAAAGAGCAAGGAGGACAGATGCCTTTTAGAAGGGTGAGAAATTCACATATGTCTTAGTATCCAAAACAATCCTTTATATCTTTCTTTATCTTTTCCCTACTTCTTTCCTCAGTTCTGATAGTGATCTTTCAATAATATATATGTATTTTTTCCAAGCACATATACTCAGGGGCCTGTTGTCTTTGAATAAGGGGTCCGTAGGGAGAGGAAAGTGGTTTTAGTTTAGATCTTTCTCAACAGGAATTAATCCAAGCTTTAGATCCCATGTGGTGGTATAAGTTTGACATTTGCTTCTTGATTTTTTTTTTCCAAGCTAGTGAGCTCAAATGTGCTTCCTCTATAAAGTAACAGAAAAACTAAGATTGAATGTAATTAAAATAAAATACAACAATATTAAAATAATATTAAAGGAAGGAAATGTAGTGCATAAACTAGTCATTAACCCCAACGTCCTCAATAGATTTAAATTTGAGTAACTGCTGGTTGATTTGCCTACTTATAATTCCCACTCTAGTTTTAGCTGGATATTATATTCTTTTTCATTCATTAATGCTTTTCAGCTGCTTCCCACTCCAGTGAGGGGTGCAATGTAATGCCAAAGGGAATTATTCCTAGACAGAAAGAAATTTCTAGTCCTTTGTGAATTTATACACTGATTCCAAAGGGATCTAGGATTTTACCCATAGGCTCATATCTATGCTATAGATTAACCTAATGTATTGCATATAAATTCTCCTGAATCCTAATGAAGTCAGTTAAGAGAACTGCAAGTGTAAATAAGTCCACAGAGTATCAGTATATCCTGAAGCTGTATCTTTTGTAACTGTGACCCAAATTTGGATCTGAACACTTCATCCTTGGCTCTTCTTGTCCCTCCCATTATAAGTACATATATAAATATGTCCATATTTGCACATGAACATAAATATGCACATCCCAATCAGACATGTTAGGATGAAAGATTTTAGATAACGTGTAGTCATAAGGTCTTATTTATGAAGAGGAAGATTAATTGGGCTGAGGTTCATACATGAATGAATGAATTACCTGTGGCACCATCAGTGCATATACATGACTGAAGTAAATGATTTAAAACATATATCAGTGCTATAAAGCAGCTCAGGACAGGAAGTTAAGAATACTATCCAAGTCAGCAGATACTCCAGGAGGATTCTGGTAAGGGAAGGGAAGGGA
>PPHD01030742.1:0-10243 GCA_002909625.1 Bambusicola thoracicus | reverse complement strand
GTCTGCTCGTGAGTTTGACCGCAGCTGTCTGAAGGAGAGCTCGAGAGCGCCGTGCAAACGTTTCCAGCTTCTCTAAGAATTCCACGGGCTGTCTGTGAGCACACCTGAAGCGATCCGATCGTCGCTAGTGAGGCTGCGATATGAATACAATATATGTCAAACTTAATTTGCTAGTAGAGGGAAGAAGGAGACGAGACTATGAACCCGCTTAGGGCACAGATCCTAGGAATTTGCTAAGGGAGTGTGCGTGACCATTTGTTTCTCTCTTTTTCTAAACAGGACAGGGAGCTCCCTCTCTCAGGCAGTGTTTCTGAGGCTGATAAGCTCACTGAGAACTGCATTTCGCAAGTTTTGTTTTATTTGAAAGTCCTCTGCCCGTTATTATGGAGAGAGCTAATGCTTTCAATGGGACCTGCACATTGCAAATTGCTTTGTAATCTTTCTGTGTGTTTTTGATAGCCCACTTAAGGAAGACACAGTGACCTAGGATGAGCTGACAGTGTAACTTGGCTGTGACTGAGAGTAATTAGGACCCACAGCAATTTTAGTGCCAGAAGGTGGCACATCGTGAAGAAACATTTGGTTCCTGCAGTAATAACAACTTTAGCTAGAACAGTAATTGCCCTTTAACATCTGCACAGGAATAATCAATAAGGAACTGTCTGGTTACAATTTGTTTTTAAAAATCTGTTAGCTGAAGTAGAAGTTCCGATAGAGAACCAAGGTGCATTGCATGAATGTAATTGTTCCAGGCTGTCTCTGATGGATCGTGGAGACACAGATTCACCAGTGACAGTGACCAGTGGCCAGTGACCAGTGTCACCAAAGGTGACAAATTCACCTTGGCCCTCATCTCCTGTCATGTCAAGAAAAAAATCTGCCTTTTCATCAGAGCAACAGCCAGGATCGAAGCAGTCTGTATTGGCTGCTTGCTGCCCTCCTGCCACTTGGGGAGTTTGTAATTGGCTTCCTCTCTGAGGAGATCGTGCTGAGATATTATCTAATGATGAGCTATGTGTGTGTTCACAGCTTTACTATGATGGGGACTGGAAGCCACTGACAGTAAGTATTGTTCAGGCCTTTGCAGTCCCCGAAGCCAACTAACGCTGTTTGCTCTTTATTCCTGTATATGTTATTGGTTGTGTTATGCGGGGTTCCTGACATATGGGACACATTTATTCAATCCAAATGTTTCTTTGTACGTATGTGACTGATTACACAATTCTACTGAGTATGGATGTATTTGGCAGATATTACTAGGGTAACAGGCACAATTCTGTCTCAGTCCACTTCTCTAAATGGAACTGATAGGGAGGAGATCTCTGTAAGGTGGTGCTTACAGGAGATTGTCCTCAAGTGATCTTTCAGTTCTCCTAAAGCTAAGCTGAAGGAACTGAATCTAAATCCAAACGCCGGCATCAAAACCTGGCGACTCTGAGTCACAAAATACCCCTGGATGTTTGAATCACTGCCTTGGACCGGTCGTACCCTTTGTTACCTTCCAACATCCTAGTGCTTTCAGAAAGCCATGGAGAAAGTAGATGATCACTGTACTTCTACTGGAATAAAATTGGATTTTTGTTTTAAAGATGCCTGAAAAATTGAATGTGGGTCTTCGTTTAGTTCACCTCTGAGGGGTTTTCTCATGATACAAGATGCAATTCTGTGTAAATTAGGGAAAATCTCCTAATTACCAGGAGTTTTGTGTCTGGAATCTCAGTAACAGAATTTTAATATGATGAGCACTGAAACATGTGCTTGCTATAAAAACATGTCTTTAAGGAACATCCAGTGAATAATAGATTTGATGACTGGAATTCAGTTTTCATTGAACTGCTGTAAATAGAGAGCCTTCTTCCTACCAGTATGGATTTAGATGTCTGTAATGCAGAAAAGGCTTCAGGGAGCTGGCTTTATTTTGCTCCTTGTGTTAGATCAAATAGCTCTCATTACAGAGGTTACTAGATACCTCTTCCAGTAGTGATATTTATTAAGATCACTAGTACTTTATTGAGAATAAATTGTTTAAAACTCTTCTTCACTTGGACCACAAAATAATGTTCCTTTAAAAGCTCCCAGTTTTTAGTAATATGACTGTAATGTCTTGAATGTGAATCTTTTAGTAGTGTGGACTTTTTCACATTTCATAGATTATTTTTTTTTAAATGCAATAATGAGAAGTAGAAAATAATTTCCTTTGTTGAGAGCTGATGTTCCATACATAGATCCCCGTGTCCTGGACTTCAGGAGCCGGGCTTGAGGAAGACACTGAAGGCTGTGAGATTTGTGAGGTTGCTTCTATTCACTCTATTTTTTCATATGTATTTCTGTTGTGTTTTCCCATGTTGCTTATTTCAGGGAATTTATTGTGCTTTTGCACGTAGAATATAGCTCTACAGCAAGCAAGTAATTCAGATATAGATCTGCTGTACCAGAAACCCCTGCATGTCCTGGTAGTGAGATGATCTGAGTATGCTGATGGTTTGCAAACACTTTTTTAGGAACGCTTCTCACCAAAGGACACTCCTTTTACCACGATGAGTTTTTCAGTCACATCCTGTTTTCAGATCTAAACCAGGAATTGATCCCAAGTCACTGCATCTATTATTCAGAAGTTGTAATTCTCTTTTGTCAAGGAACCGTGTTTTCAGTGTGTGTTCCCTTGCTGTTTATCACAACTGAAAGTTAATGGAAAAGATTAAGGAAATAAAACTTTGATGAAATGGTAAACACTGTGAGTCTTGCTGTCCTCCTCTTGGTCCCAGATCTGTACAGATGCACAGGTAACGTTAGTGGTCATCTTTTAGGAACAGGAATGTATGTTGGTGTTGTCATCCATTCTTTGTGTGAGACTGTTGGAGACCATAAGGTTTTGCTAAGGCTAGAAGCCTCTGCTTAGGGCAGTATGCATTCGTGTATGGCAGACAATGATAGAGTGGGAGAGGCAGAAGTGTCTTTTGGGATCAGAGATAGAGGTCATTTATGTAAACTTTTGAACAGCAGTGCTGCTAATATCCACAAGATCTGCCTGTCCAGAGCTATGGAAATTTACATTATTATTTTTTTTTTTTTTCTGATGAGGTCCTCAAATAATTAAGATAGTTAATCTCTTTCCAGGAAACTATACGCTTTAGCTTCTAGTCATTCTCAGCTGTATGCTTTAATTGTATCTCCTATTATCACTGTGGAGTACTGAAAAAGGGAGGCTGAAAAATGTGACGACTCCAAGGAAGCCAGTGTTTCAAAACTCAGTGTTTTCTCAACACTAGAGTTTAATTGGTTTTGGTTTGTTAGGTAAGTAGTAGATCTATTATTATTATTATTATTATTATTATTATTAGCTTCTACTGTGAATGTAGGAAGCTGAAATGATTTCAAAGTGTGTAACATCTTAGAATCATAGCATCATAGAATGGCTTGGGTTGGAAGGGACCTTGAAGACCTGAAAGTTCCAACCCACCACCATAGGCTGGTTGCCCGCCAGCAGATCAGGCAACTCAAGGTACCATTCAACCTAGCCCTGAATGCCTCCAGGGACTGGGCATCTTCACTCTTCAAAGCTTATAAGATACTGTGATGATGTACTTATTTTTTCTATCTAGATGGGATTTTGACAGGTTCTTAGTTTAATAACAGCAACTGCTTTGAGGATTTGGACTATTGTGTTAGAGACATATAATGTGTAATGGGCAGGGGTGCAGGGGTTGCAGTTCAAGAGGCATCGAGAGCAGAGTGTGGGGGCCTTGGGTCTGCTTCACAGCATGGACACAGAGGAACTGTGGGTGCACAGGAAGTGCCGTGTGGCCAGCTCTGCACAGGGAGCTGCCGCTGCTATTGGAGAAGTAATCATAGAATAGTTTGGGTGGTAATGGACCTTAAAAATCATCCAGTTCAAACCTCACCTTAGACAGGAACACCTCCCACTGGATCAAGTTGCTCATAGCCCTATCCAAACTGGCCTTGAGCACTTCCAGAGAATATTAGATGGTACTATGGGCAGGGATGTCATGGAAAATTAAATTTTCCTTTGTGCTCAGAGTAAATTATGTTTGATGAAACTGTCAGGTCACCAGATTACTGCAGAGCACTGGTGCTTCTCCCAAAGCTCTTTCTGTGGCAGGTGGTCACTTGCCTCAATGCAAACTTCTCATCCTCCCTCAAATCTCAGGGCTTCCAGAGGACTGAGACAATCTGTAGGATGGTGAGGTGGCAGAGTCCTGTTGTTTTTTACAGTCCTAGGAACAGAAAGAGGTAGAGATCTCTTTCTGAAACTGGGGCCTACCTCAGCAGCAAGTGTTGGGTGCTACACTGCTGGGAAGCAAGAGGAGCATCTGAGCTAGAGGAGTCCAGATGCTGATGAGGCAGCAGTCAGGGCTGGGCTGGGCTCCCCAGACTGAACTCATTCTGCTCTGCAGTTGCTTCTTAAGGGTTTGTGACACGAAGTTCATGTTCTTGGAAAGTCCTGGTCAGCAGTGTTGAAATACAGTGCTATTCAATGAACATATGCTCTTTCCTCATTTCTGTGGCTGCTCTCGCCTGGTAGAGATCTGATGCAGTCTGGCCACTGGGTGCAGGCACAGGCCAACTGTGCGGGATGTGAATAGAATGTAGGAAGGCTGGATCTGCTGCTCCAGCACTGCACAGTCCTTCTGCACAGCTGCAGGAGCTGGTGAGGATTGGCAGATCCAAAAACCAGATACCGCTCTTCTCATGTGGACAAAACATTTGTGACCAAGCAGGATGTAAAACTGACTCTGGTTTGCTGGACTCATGATTTATGTTAATATTGAAGCGGGCAGGAATGAAGATATTTTAACTGCAGGATGTGTTTCCTCCCTGTATTTCCTTTCCTTTCTTTATCTTCCTTATTTGTTTTTCTTATTCATGTCAAAAATCTGGTGTTTGTTTAAATGAATGAAGTACAATCTTGATAAGGAACCTTCTATTCTTGCTGCCTTTCACCTGACTGGGGCAGGGAGAGCCAAGACAAGGCATCTTTTGAGAGCCTCACAGAAATTTTAGTCTGGTAAAAATATTCTGTTTTTGAGGAGCCAGGTATTTGGAGCCCTTTATCTATCCAAATGTGTTGCTATACTTTTGGAAATCAGTCTTTTCCCTTCAGGCTCACAGGACTTACTTTTCCATAGTGTTTCACTGCAGGAGCATGTATTGTGTAGCTTGGATTCGTTATTTTTATTTGTCCCTGTGGACGTTCGCCCATTCCACACGATCGTGCCAATGTTCTTTCTGTGAACTGTCAGCAAAACATACTTTAAATGTTTTCTAACATGCCATTAAAAAAGCTGCACAGATCACATCATTCAAAATAAGGTTTTTCTACAAGATGCAGCATGAGACACAGTGAACGCTGAACGAGACAAAGATTGAAAAGCCTTTGAAGCGTGACTCAGATTTATCAATTACCCTCATGTCTATTTCAGACTCTATTTCAATCACTACACAATATGCCATTGGCATAATTTATGTTTTAGATGAGGGAAGGGCAGAATTTGAGCCAAGAAGAGTTCCTGTAGAAGGAAATAAGTTTAAATTCCTTCGGGCTGGAAGCAGTGGTGATGGTAGTGAAGTATGTTTGGAGAGGTTGTGGGATTTATTCTCAGTATGCGATACTACATGTGAACTGAATTGAGTACTGTTAAGAGAAGAGCACATTTTAACCATTTGTTTACTCTTTCTTTGAGTAAATTCACCTTACCTGAAGGAAACTTAATGCAAAAATGGTGTTCAGTGTAGATATGAGTTAAAATTTGAAAGGAGCATATTAAATATGGAAATTATGAAATCTAAGCCTTAACATTGGTAGCAACTTCTGAGTATGCCTGGTTCTTTAGCTGTGCAGTAGGAAAGGATAGTTGGAAACCTGCTGTCAGCACGTTAACGACTTAATGCTCTTATAGGTCCTAAGAAATATCCAGTTCAATTTCTAACTCATCATAAAATTATCAGTTTCTGGAAAAGGCTGTGGTTATGGTAAAGTAAGTTGTTGTTTGCATGGCTTAATCATCCCTGAAAAATGGGTTTGGTCTAATTTGTAATTAGTAATTTTTAAAATGCCTTTTTTTTTTTTTTTCAAAACAACAAACTAGACTTCCCATTGTGGTAAATTTAAAAACAGTACATATTCATAAAAACACATTTATACTTTGGAATGAGTGGAGAAACAAAGATAAGTGTTGCAGTTGGCCTCCAATTCTTGTTGGACCTAATCATTGAGATTAAAATTTAATGGAGAGGGTGCAGTGTTATCAGTGATAATTACTGGGTAGAAAACTTCTCCAACGTAACTATGGAAAGGCTTAGAACTCAATTTTACTCTGGAAATTTTTAATTTGCAGAGAACCATAGCTAGAAGACCCTCTTAACATTATCTGCTGTGCTCTTTGAGCCAAACAGACTTAGATAAAGATGAATTTTCTTTGTGCAGATTGCTTGTAGAAAACACTATTTTTTACTACAGGAAATTTTTTGCTGCTTCTGAATAAGAAATTTAAACAAAAGGAGAGTAAAAGATGGTATTTTAAACACGGGGCTATTAAGGAACCTCTTTTGGTTACTGACACAAAACCACCATTTTTTTTCTTTTTCTCATCAGAGTATTTAAGAGCAAAGATGATGATCGTCATTGCTGTGACTGAACACCCCTTGTTCCAGGCACTTACCAGTTATCAACCCACCCCTTCTCGATTCCTGTGGGATAAAACTGGACAGGGCAGAAGTAGTTACCGTCATCCCACTGGGGAGTTCAGCCACTTAATTGCTCAGTAACTTGCTGGAGGTCCTCCTGTCTCACGTTGAGAGCAGTGCTGCCTGTATACCATTGTGATCTGAGAATCAGTACTTTGTAGTTAACTTACTATAAGCAAGAATTTTTTGAAAATAAGATAAGGAATAGTTAAACTCCATTACTTGTCAGCTTGATATTGCTTAAAATAGGTGCAAGTTTCTGAGTTTTCTACTGTAGAAGTAATCCTTCCTCACACGTCTGTCACTTCTGTGAAAATCTAGTTGAAAAACCCAGTATGGTACTGAAAACTGAGTAGGAGCTACAGAGCCAAAGAGCCTGGCATTTTGTTGCCTTGCATCACTACTTACACCTGCGTAGACTAGGTGCACTGTCCTAGAACAGAAAAAAATGAAGCATTTCCCATTGGACACACAGGTAGAGAATGGGAGCTACTATTTTGCACATTTCAAAATGTATATTTGTCCCAAACTTAGGCAAATAGCTGGAGTCTCTTGGAAAATACTGGCCTGCAACAGCTGGGTTGATTTGGAAGGTGATAATGTAGAGCTTTTGCATGTTACAGTAATTGTAAAATAAAATAGTATGTGGTGTAGTATAGGATAATACGTAAAATAAGGAATATTTTTTTACCTTTAAAAGCATATCATTTCTTTATTGAAGCAACTTACCTGATCTGAATGATTCTACTACTGTACTAAGATCGTTAATGAGAATTTCCCCTTTAGTACGTCAGTGCATGTGAAGAGACTTGACTTTGTTTACATAGGATATGTAACTAGTATAAAACACGAACTCTGACTGATTACCTTGTATCAATAAGATCTTGGTGCTTTTATGAAGGTCCTTGACACTTTCCTGACTCCCCTGAATAGCTTGACAGGTATCCTTGCTGTATCACCTTTTTCTGGAATGCTCAAGATCACCTCTACAAAGGGCTGTAACTTCAAAGTGCATTGCAATGGTTTTGCAAATTCATTTTTCTAAAAACTCTATATCTTGGTAAGCTTGTAGTTTTCAAACACTCCAACAGTTTTGAGTATCTCCATTGGAGCCAGGACTTCAGGCTTGGTCTGAATTTAGAAGGCACAAAGATCCAAAGATTTGGGCATTTGACATACATTGTGATGTCCCTCTGGTACAGAGTTGGAAGAGCACCTGGGTGAACAAACACGAGTTCCCCTCCCATTTGCAAGACTTTGTGTGGCTATGGATGGGAGGAAAGACTTCTCTGCCCCACCACCACATACTGAAGTACCGCATTAAAAGAGTGTGGGGAAATACTGCTGGGGCAGAGGATGAGGGCTTAAGGTTAATTAATGTAGTTAACTACCCCCCTTGGACCCATTTTCTTTCATTGTTAATGAAAGACAAGATGACCTAGTAATTTTTTTTTTTCTAATTCTGTTTCTTAATGATCCAAAGAATCATGATATTTCTTTATATGATTACAGATGTTTTAAAGGCCTAACTCAGAGCACACTCTCCCCTCTATGACTAAGTCATTATCTCCCAGTACTCTCAGGCAGCCCAGCCAGGGCAGGGTGCACCTTTGACATTCCTGTTTCATAGCTTTCAGATTTTTCTGTTTTTACTGTGTTTGGGATCTGGGTTGTTTATCCTGTTTTTCAAAAAAGTAGAATTAGTTCTGAGGAAACCTTAATGAATGGTGAGAACATATTAGCTTGTACATAATTTAGATGGTTTTGGCTTGTTTACTATGATGTTAATTTGCAGTGGGCTGGAATGGTCTATTAAGTGAACTAAGTAAATAGGAGGATGAGAACAACAGGCCACTAAGAGGAAGGTAGTATGGTTATAAGGCTTTTGTGTGTGTGTGTACGTATGCTTATTGAGTAGATTTATGTTATTAAGCCTTTAACACCAATGAGTAGCAGCATCTAGAATGCTTTGATGTTTAGAAAATTTGAATTCCAGAGAGTAAATGATGGTTTCTTAAAGCCTTTCTTAGTGTACATACAAAGGAAAAGAAATATGTCTATATATGCTTATATTCTTTGTATTTTTACCTAAGAATATGTAAAAAAGCATGCATGGTGATATGATTTTCACTTTTTTTTTTTAAATACAAAGAATGGTTTTATATGTTCATGCATTTGACTTTTATAGCAGGATCCTGGGTTAGGAGGAGGACAATCCTGATCCAGGTGACTTGTGTTCTTAATTTTCTCCTCTGAAACATATGTAAAGGGTCAGACTCGTTTCATGTTATGCAGTCAGAGGTCATCAGACATTGAAATCATCTAATATGTGATATTCACATATTGAAATACTGCTAAAATCAAAATACTAGCACAAAGATGCATGCATATCCTTTTAGAAACATAGTAGATAAAATATGTATACTTCCTGCAGGTAAGCAAGGGGTGTGTGACTATTTATGAATACATTTAGTCATTCAAGTTGGATTTCAGAGGAGGCTGGTAATGAGATTGTATTTTGCTTATTCACTATTCGTATTGTCTGGAGTGATTTGGATAACTTTTGTCTGAAGGAGGAGCTGCCAAATGCCCACTGACAGAATGCAGAATATTCTGAAGGACAGGCATAAAAGATACTAACTCCTTGCTGTGATGTGCAGTTCTAAACCCAAATCCTCCTTAAAGCATGAAATAATTGCAGTGAATTAGGACTATCTTATGAAGCTTTGTTTGGGAGCCACAGGTACACGTCATTTCTTATATTTCAACAAACGATTGATGGGCATGAGGATCCTGCACACTTTTTTCAAGAACTATTATTTCTTCTGCAGTGTTTAGATTTTTAGTTTTGAATACAGGTCTATAACCTCAAGACATTTACCTCAACGGTAGTGCAATTTGACCAGAAACAATTTTTGTTCTTGTATAATTACACTAAGCCAAGAAAAGAGAATCCATACAGGAAAGCATAGCTATTTGATATAATAATTCTTTATCAGCTCACAGGATCAGCAACATTCTTGGTAATTTTCCTTGTATCTGAACAACATGAAATCAGCACGGTACTTTATTCCAATGTTTAGAGCCAAGATGTACCATGCTGTCCCTCAGAAACTGTATTTGTTTCCTAGTTCATCCATTTGTTTCTGTAGGCATGCTGAAGGAAAAAACTAGCTCTGATTTGGAGCCGGGTGGAAAAGCCTGGTCCTAGGAAGGTTAGTTTGTGCTTACTTAGAAGTTACAACTGTAGCACACTGTCCATAATTGCATATGGAGAAGCCAGCTGGCAGAAGAGCTTCCTGGCACCTCATGAGCAGGTCTCGTTTGCACTGAGAGCAGTTCAGAGAAGCCAGAATTTAAGCAGGTTCTGATTTTTCCTCCTTTACACCACTTCCCTACCCTTCCTTCATCTGGGGAGGTCTTGCAAGATTCGTCTGCTTCTGCACATTGTTTTGGGATCTCCCCTGCTTGTATGCTCTGAAGAAAGTGAAAGCATTGCAGAAAAGTGTGTATATATATATATATATATATATATATA
>PPHD01030739.1:0-10243 GCA_002909625.1 Bambusicola thoracicus | reverse complement strand
CCTAGCTCACCACAACCTCCCTTCAGGAAGTTCTAGAGAGCTATAAGGTCTCCCCTGAGCCTCCTCTTCTCCAGGCTGAACAATCCCAGCTCCTTCAGCCGTTCCTCATAAGGCCTGTGCTCCAGGCCCCTCACCAGCTCCGTAGCCCTCCTCTGAACGCGTTCCAGGGCCTCAATGTCTTTCTTGCAGTGAGGGGCCCCTTCTTGCAGTGAGGGGCCATTGTCATATTTAGCAGGTAACTAAATGAGCGATGGAGACGCCACAGCCCTCCAAAGCAAAGACCTCAAGATCCTGTCTCCAGTCTTATAAATATGATCTGCTTTTTTTTTTTTTTTCCCCAGGATGTATTTATCCACTTCCAAGTTCTAATGCAGAAGCATCAGCTCTGAAATTCACTGAAGCAGAAAATACAGGAAGTCCTTTCAACTCAAGTCACAGGGAGGTCTGATAACTCACCACTGCATATATAATCAGGTACTTGAGAAAATATTCAATACTACACCTACTGTTCACTCTCAGCTAAGTTTCCAAACCCATCACATTTTTTGTGCTGTGAAGTGGAACTTGCATACCAGACAGTGCTGTGAGTATGCAAGGGGAGAAAGTGCATCCCCTTCTCCATCTGTGGGATGGAAGCCAGCATCATAAATCCACTGCAGCAGTTTCAAGGCAGAAATATTGATTCAAGAGATTATTTATAAGCAGAAGACCACCTGTTTTTGAATTTCACGTAATTTATAACCTGCAAAAAACTCACAGAAAAAAATCATTTTTAAATTTTGTGACAAGTGTCACAAGGTGCACTTACAGTTGTTACGTCTTTTCTTTCAAGGCATGAAATCAGAGCAAAAATCTCTACTACTTTTTCTAAAGAGTAAACATCTAGGATAGACCAGGCACCTCTCTACACATAGATGTACAGCTGTATATATGCTATAGATAGGCTATACTATATATTCCTCTACCAAGTAAACATATTTCTTTAAGAGCACCCTGGTCTAGTGGTTGGTGACCCTGTCCATGGCGGTGGGGTTGAAACTAGATGATCTTTAAGGTCCTTTTCAATCCAGGCTATTCTATGATTCTATGATAATTCTATGATACATCACAAATGAAAGTGAAACCAATATTCTTTTTTAGTAAAAATGGTTTTTCAGATCTAGTCTAGGTAGAGATTTAGGTTTGGGTTTGAATTATGTTGGGAGCAATGCTGTAGTTCTATATATTCACTTTCAGAACAGTTTGGCGCAGAATTTTTCATGAACTGGAGATAAAAATGATTCCTTGCTACATTGAAACAGATTAAGATCTATCAAACTTCAGCCAAATCACTTTCTGCTCGGTAATGCCACCTATGAACAGCCAGAGGCTTTTAAATTTATTATTACTCTTTCTGAGCAGCAGCATGGCTCCTGGATTAGTCTTGTAGAAATTATGAAATGATGTCAATAGAGGTCTTATTTTCCTGCACAAGGATACTATGGTAGATAATGAGAGACTACCAAAAATCAAAGCCTTTATTTTAGAAAGATTTACAGCTGCTGCTTCATACCATAAGTCAACACTGAATAATTAAAAGACTTGTAATTAAAGGCTAATTTAGTATTGATTGTGTCCTAGAGCAAGGAGGCCAGTTCACTGTTCTTGCACCATCCTGTGCAAGCTTCATCAGCCAGGCAGGGAGAGCATAATTATCCTGAGTAGCCGTCAGCAACTGGATGACAACTCATGCAATCCATCCCTGAATGATCCACAAGTTCTTTAACAGGAGTCCTGAGCAGGCTATGAGGAAAAGTGATTACTTTACATGATCTTAAGGACCACACGACCTTCAGAGCACTTCATGCTCCAGATATAAACGAGTCTATTTCATTTGGGAAAGTAAGGGCATTGGATGCTTCTTCAGTCCAGCTATCTTCTGGCCTCTGCACTCTCACTCATTATGAAGGCATTTACATGATCCAGCATTGTCCTGCTGATGGACCACTTTGGAGTAAGCACCTTTCTCAGATGTCTCTGGTTGATGCCTCCCAGTGCTTTTCAGCAAAATGCCAGAGCTGACTTCTAACTAGAGGAATAAATGAGAAAGGGAAAGCCATGGGTACTGATCTCTAGTCTACAGAGCCACACGCACCTATGCAGCCTTGCACATAATTTAGCTGTATTTGGTGAAAGCGGAAGACTTTGCTAATGTGCATGGAGAACTTAGCATTTCACTATAGAATAGGAAAGAACCACATTTTAATACTGCAAAAGTGGCTGTCAAAATTCAGGAAGTCACATTTCTTCCCATGACACCTTCATGATCCTTCAATTAAATTTCACTGTCCCTTAAGTGGTGCATTGCCAGAAATCAATTGATTATTTTTTTCTTTCAGGATCCCATATGCTTCTCATACACATCGTATATCATATAAATTAGGTCATATTTAATATACTGAATCATAAACATTATAAGTGGAAAATCTCATTAAGTCACCAAATTTATTCCTTTGTCAATGCAAAAAGGTTCCCATATAGAATAGAATTTAATTTTTAACATAACATATATTCAGCCCTCAAATGTTTCTTTTTTGTAGATATTCCACAGAACCCAGCTAGCCTTGCTAGCAGTGATTTTTATCATAATCGGAATGTCCTTTATGAAACTTTATTCTAAAACTTTAAATTATATCTCTCATTTGCTTTTTCTATCTCTAGAAAAGTATATTTGCTGATAATATCTTTTTTTTTTTCAAGGGCAGTTTGAAATATGAATGGATAGAGATAAATATGGAAATAATCCTCTAACATCCATATTTTTTAATACTACAAGAAATAGAATGGCACTGAATCACTGTGGGGTGGGGTGATCATCATTTATTTTTTCTGTCACTAAGAAAAAGCTGTGTATAAAGACAGGTGACAAAGCCACATCTGTTAAACCTTATCTCCTTCCACTTGCCCTCAGTGTGAGCTGTTTTCTGACATTGTTGACCAATTGCAGCCAATGGGACAACATTAAAAACAGATGGATGTAGATATCCGCTTTTGGTTTTACAAAGTATTTGGATTATAAAGAACGTGGCCAGAGAGGATGAGCTATTTATGGATTTGGATAATATTGATCACTTTCTCTTAAGGCTTCACACCACCTTATTGGAACCTTTGGTTACCAGCCAAAGGGCAATCTCTTACCAGTTTCACTAATTTTTCCCACTTGCAGCAATGTCACCATCCTGCCTGACCTTTCAAATCAATTCATCTTGAGATACATTATTGACTAATTTCCTGAAATTCAGGTGAAATGGGCCCATTTTTAACCTTGCTCCTTCCTTACATATTGAAATTACCCTATCCTCTGGTACTAACATTGCCATTAGTAAGCAATCAAAATTCTTCACCAAAGGCTTTTCGATTTTATTTGCTCTTTCCATGCTGATTTCAGTGATGTATTTCATCTATTCCTGGTGCTTTGTCAACTTTTTATTAGTTCTGAGAGCTTTAATTGCCTTATTATCTTCTCTACTGCAGTGAGGTTTTTTACTTTAGCATTTCTATTCCCCTCAAGGAAAACACGGACTCCGGGATATTACAGGTCCTTTTTTTCTTAGGATGAAAAAATCACTCAGACCCTTAAGGATATCAACTTCATCTCCCAGCAACATTTAATCTATCATGGCCCCTCTTTATCTTCCTAATACATTTGCTTCTCAGGCAGTAAAAACTTCATCATTTGTGCTGTTCAGAGACAGCAGTGTCCTGCTGCTTGGTGTGCTTTTCTTCCCTTGTGCAGCCAAGAGAGCTGGGTACAGATATAGAAAGCTTAGATATGGATGAGTCATTGCACTCCAAAGCAGAGGTACAACATGTATTTGAGTGGCAAAGCTGTAGCCAGTCTCTCTCATTTTAGGCGGCAAATGGCTCACTCGGCTCTTCCCCTCACGTGCCTATGAGATCAGTGGTTCCACATAATGCTGTCCTATTGACCCCTGTCCATCTTGTCATGACTTCCTCCAGCTTTACCAAAACTGATTGAGCTTAGAGTGTCACAAGTGATTATCTCCTGAACAAGACACTGTGAATCATGGAACCGTAGAATCACTAAGGTTGGAAAAGATACTAAGATCACATAGTGCAATTAACACTTTCTGAGCAGAAATTGTTCCTAACATCCAACTCGAACCTCTCCTGGCTCAACTTAAGGCCATTACCTTCCTTTCTTTCCTGTCATCTGGAAGAAGAGGTTGACCCTCACCTCACCACAGCCTCCTTTCAGAGAGTTGTAGAGGACAATAAGATCTCTCCTGAGCCTCCCCTTCTCCAGATTGAACAAAACAATTCCCTCAGCTGCTTCCCATAAGACCTGTGCTCCTTCACAGCTCTGTTGCCCTTCTCTGAACGTGCTCCAGAGCCTCAATGCCTTTCTTGTAGTGAGCGGCCCAAAACTGAACACAGCACTCAAGGTGTGGCCTCATCAGTGCCAAGTACAGAGGGACAATCACCACAATCACCTTCCTGGTCCTGCTGGATGCACTATTTCTGATACAAGATTCTGATGAAGAGACAGTGGACAGGGAGCAAGAAAACTAACACGAGAAATTTAGGATTAAAATGTTCTACTATGATGTAAACTGATTCTGCTTTATTCACCTGACATTCCAGTCATATTCTCCAGATTGCACATTCACTCTGTGTGTCAACTGCAGACAGCTGTGCTGAGCTGAGAATAAAGGGATGAATAGCATCACAGCCTGAATAGAGCCATGAAAATCATATATGAAGAAAAAAACATATTCCTGCTCGGAGCTATATTAACTGGAACTTTCACGTTATTTATGTTTTTCTTCAGACACACACATATAGCAACAACAACAAAAAAACAAACCCTAACACTTACAGTAAATCTACTGTATTCTGTTATAAGCTTGGAAAAAAAAGTGTTGATTGATTTGCTCATCTGAGTTATTTAGAAAGAGCTGAAAGCTGCAGCGCTGTTAGTTTCTGCTAAAGTGAGTATTTTTTCCTCCTGAATAAAAACATTTAATTTAAGGGCTCTCAGTGCTTGCACACATATTTGTGGTTCAAACGCAGGAATTAAATGTCAGCAGAGCTAGACCTTCAGCTACATTTGATGGCAACGCTGACGTCAGTACAGCCACACTGACTGATGCTACCTGAGTGTCACTGAGGAACTAACCCAGAGTTGTTCCTTTCCACTGGACAACACATAAGAGATATACACAGATTTCTGAGTGAACAGAAAAGAAAAAGCATCTCATGGGGTGACATGAAAACAGCAGTTGTGTCTGAAAAGAATGTTCTGCTCTGTTGCAAATAAATCAGTCTTTATTGGATGGCTTCAGTGGAAATGATGTTATTGTGGAATTTAATGTCCCCTGTGTTCCTACAGAAGGCTGAGAAGTGCCCTATGAATTAAAAGATCAGGCTTTTGTTTGAAAATTATCCTCTTCCCACAGTTACAAGTGAAATCTAAGATTGCAACTGTAAGAAGAATTTCCATGATTTTGACGACAGCATTTTCTGCACATTGCCCTGCAGCTACCATATGTAGGGCTGCATAAGACTGCTTCCATTTTTCTCAGTATCTTTCCTGTGAAATGGACAACCAGAACAAGACTGTGGCAGTGAAGATGCTGTGGGTGAAGCTGGAAAGTTAATTCTTCTTGGGTTTCAATTGTTAAACCAGATTTAAGGCTTACAGTTCAAGAGTGGGTTGGAATAGATCATAGAATCATTTGAGTTGGAAGGAACCCTTAAAGGCCTTCCAGGAACACTGTCCTGCAATGAACAGGAACATCCACAGCCTTATATACAATCTAAATCTCCCCTCTTTTAGTTTGAAGCCATTTCCTCTTATCACAACAGATCCTGCTAAATAGTCTGCCCCCTTCTTTCCTATAGCCCCCTTTAGGTACTGAGAGGCCACTCTGAGGTCTCCCCAGAGCCTTCTCTTCTGCAGGCTGAACAGCCCCAGTTCTCTCAACTTGTCCTCACAGAGGAGGTTTTTTATCCCTTGGATCATTTTTGTGGCCCTAATGTACGTGCACAAGCTCTAACTGTGGCTAGTAGCTGCAGGGGATTAAGTCCAGTTTGACTTTGTGAACTGTGAGTTTCCCCATAAATCACTGAGAAGGTGTAACAATCTCATTCTGCAATAACACTAAATAGTTCAAAGAGCTTTGTCTGCCTCTCTGTCTCCCCTATATCTACGAACAGCTTAAATCTGGCTTCTAACACTTAAATCACCTCAATTAGATGGAAGAAGTTCCACCCGTGTGGTCACGCTACATCCAAATTAAAACACTAGGGTAGAAATGCTGCGTCTTGATTCTTGATGAATTTGTTCTATTGTTGATGGATAATCTTCTTTAATAACGCAGTCTTTCTTTTGGATCAGTAAATCATTCCACAGAACAACTCTGACTGCTAGCATCTGTTTCATGTGGAAATCCATGCACCATAGGTAGGGTGGAGAGTTTTCTAAACCTGTTTTGCTTCGGAGGACACGGGGTTGGGTTCCCCCCCAGCATGTGTATAGTCTGCTGTGCAATCTGTTATCAGTTTTGCTTCGTGTGGTGAATAACGGATAACATATTTCAGTAGGTATTTTCAAATAAAAAAATAAGTCATGCTAAAATGCAAGCATTTGGGGGGGATTAACAAACAGTTCCAGAGATATCCTAAAGGCATCTGTGTATAAACTATATGACAAGCAAGGAACAGTTTAAAGCAAAACAGACCCAGTGGAAAATAGTCACAAAGCAGTACTTCAATATCTGACCAGGTGTGATCCTTACCCAGTGCCCAGGGCCACGCAGTGCTGCAGCTGCAAACTGAAGGCAGTGCCTTTGCTATACAGACCTGCAGCTTGCCCTGCTGCGTCCCTGTCACAGGCAGGAGAAATGACAGCTAGGAACTTAGAAGATTAGGGCTCAATCCACTTCAATACATGAAACATATAACCTCAAGGGATTGTGGAGCGGATTTAACTTGCTTTTTGGGAGATACAGTTGATGTCTAATCTGCAGCTTGAAGCCACGCTCACTGTCATTGCACATGAGTGCTTTAACAAGTTGACAGTGTGTTTTGAAATTTCAGTGAGCCCAGCTGATCAGATCAGCATGCTCAGAGGCAGCAAGAAGCAACCTGTTGTGAAGCTTGAGATTCCTTATCCTTCACACAGATTACTTTTAAGGCACCAAGAACTGCTTAAATAAAGGGGTAGCAACACGTATGAATAAACAGAAAACATGCTTGCTGCTTCAGATGAGAGTATAATGGTTAATAAGAGAGGGAATGACATACACTCAAGACTTTCCATCCTTTCAGTGATGTGTCACAATCTAAAGGACATTGCAGATGTCAGCTGATAAGGGAAGAGTAAGTAGAACTGACACAGTGCTGGAGGAGGAGAACAGAGAAATTGGCTGGGCTGTCATATCCTGATGAGATAAACCACCATAGTTGTTTCTTCTCAGACACAAATTCCACAAGTGAATGCTGGGCACAGCTCCTCCTCACAGCATCTGACAAACATGGGCAAAAGGAGGGGTTGTGCTTTGAAACTTTCTGGATCTTTAGGAAGCATAAAGAAAAATGAGGGAATGAATTTCCAGATTAAGTGTTTTCAAGTGAATTTTAACCTCAAATTTTTCAGTGAGTTTGCTGGTCACTGAAATGCAGTCACATAAATTTAGCAGAGCATTATTCTCCATTTGCAGGGCAGGGCTCAATTCAACTCTCTGACTGGACAAGAAGAGTACTCCTATAGAATCACAAATAAGGAAGCTAGCAACTGTTGAGAGGTGAATGCAATTGCATGCCAATAAATCCAAAATAAAGAATAGATTGCTCTCCATGTTATGGAGGTCAAAAAAACTGCATGTCCTGCCTACCCGCACAGCAAGGCAAGATAGGTAAAGCAGAGCCAATAGAAGTTCCAGTATGGGATCAAACCTGTAGGTACAAACCAAAGGGGGGTCATTCTTTGTAAAATATGTAGTTTAACAGAAGAATCTCTTGCCATAGGATATCAGAGATGCTGAATGTTCAAAGGAAACTGCACAGAAGACTTAAGAAGACAAATCTATTGATAGTTACAGGATACATAGAAACTACCTCTGACTCAGATCAACCACTATCTGGTGAACAGCACCCCTGCACATGGCAGGGGAGTTGGAATTAGATGATCCTTTAAGTCCCTTCCAACCCAAGCCATCCTAAAATTCTATAATCTCTCATCCATCATAAAAGTCACAGAGGATCTTCTAAAATCAGCAGTTATGTAAGTGACACCATTCTTAATTCCCACCTCAGAGTAAGTGTGGTAGGGTTTTTCATTTGCCACGCATGGCAGTTCCGTAGCCACAGCTGTCCAAACAAGTTCATTCAATCATCTTCAAATATTTTGGGGGAAAATAGACTTGAGGGCAAAATGCTCAGTTGAACTAGTTGTGCCCTCCCCTCGTCTGGTCTTCTCTGTCCAATATTGGTATGTACCATAGCACTACGTGAGATATCCTACTGAAGACATATATGTAAAAGCAATGTGTTTAGTAGTGTTGTCTCAGGCTGCTTGTATACACACAGCATAGCTCAAATTAGCTTTCCTTTTAAATGCCCCACTTATTCAGCACTGAATTATAGCTGGACAATTCTTCCTAGCTAAACTAAATAGGATAGTTGCACACAGTGCAGCCTGTCTGTCATTATGATATTAATGACCATCTGTAAGCAAAATACATGGGCAGGGTATTATTAGCTCAAGCAGTCTAGCTACTACGCTTTTTGTCATTGTGAATGCAGTTTAAATTAAACTGCAGTTGGCTACAGCTAAAGAAGCTTTTACTTACCCTGTAATGAACAGCTTCCAGTTTTCACACAAAACCCATTCCTTCAATAACTACCCACAAGATGACTGTATTGTAGCACATGCTCTGTGCCTAAAGCTGTGGTGTTGGTTGGCAAACTGTACAGGTTCTGGAACAGACTTTTTTTTTCCCCTCTATCTTGAGAGTGCAGTATGGCTTTTTTCTTTGGTTTCAATCAGAGTTCATATTTTCATACTTAGAGTGTCTATCTGAATGAAAATATTTCACCATGTATTTGTTTTTTTTTTTTCTCTTTGAAAGCAAAGGTGGTGTTTTCTTTTTAAGCTGATAGACTGGTTACTAGAGTACTGTACTCCCAACTGCAGAGAGAATTAGTTGTCCACTGTACAGCTTTGCAGCCAAGGGAAGACGTAAGGCTGTTTTAGAGTCAGTCTCTAGGGATCCAGTACTCCAATTTGTTCTGCTGTTTGTGTCTCAGAAATCCTCTAGAGTGCAATCCAATGACCATTGAAGCCAACTGGCATTGAACTGCATCGTAAATCCAAATCTTATGATCGACAGGGTTTAAAAAATCCCTAGACAGAGAAAATCTGTTGATGCTTCTGGCACAGTGGCAAAAATGGCTAACAAGAGCCATGGCTGTCTGCACAGGAGAATGGTAGAAGCAAGCAGATATTTTTACATCTGCCTCTGGCACTGGTTCTGGCATCGATGATTTAAAGATAACACTGGAAAATGAGAGAGGGAACAGGTAGAACCAGGATGATTTCTTAAGAGTGAACACAGTGATTATATAATACTATGTCAAATACAGTGTTTTCATTGCATCGGGTCAAAGCTGGATGCCTTCTCTGAGGGTAGGATTTAGCAGAGGTATGGGAGAGGGATCTGGGACCTGTATAGAGGGTGAGACTATTGTTTTGCTTCTTGGCTTTAATTTCTAGGGATATGTGAGGTGTGACAGCCTGTCCACCGGGCTCATGAGCAATAAACCTATTTTCACAAGTTTCTGAGGAAACAATATTCTGATTGAATTCAAGTGTACCAGCTTGCACAGAACAACAAAAAAATATTTGATTTCACCTACAGGAAATTTTGTTTTGTAGAAAATTTGGGTAGCATGATGTAATTTAAACCAAACTTGTCCCATTTTTTTTTTTTGGCTTTTTTCCTGTTTTTGTTGTTGTTTGTTTGTTTTTACTCTAAGGGTTCTATTTTGTGGTGTTTTTTTTTGTTTGTTTGTTTTTAATTTTGATCATCTTGTGCTACTTTATTGATTATTTTTGTCTCATCTATTTACTTCTACTGATGCTGATGCAGAGAGATTACGCCATGTCATACTTCTCTTGTTCTTTTTATTTCTTTTCTTAGCATCCAATCATATCCATTCCTAAAGACTTTACTGAGCT
>PPHD01030738.1:0-10243 GCA_002909625.1 Bambusicola thoracicus | reverse complement strand
CTAAAGAATAGCCAATTTTTTTCTGCATGTCTCTTTCTCTGCTTTATATTGAGCTGCTCTTAAGATTCCACACTGCTGTTCATGTAATTTACAATGCAGCATCAGCATCAGCATCTGATCACCTTCAATCACACACACAACTTTTCAATCCATGTGAATCAATGCTGAGATATACTCAGAGCAACATATGTCATTGCCATTGCTTGCATAAAAACAGACTTTATAAACTGATGGTCCTTTGGATTAGCAAGGCTGCAAGAGACTGCAGCATCAACATTAACATTAAAACACTCTTTGTTACAGAACACAGTGGATAATTTGTGTAACATGCCAATGAAGACAACAGAAAAAGTGACAGAATCAGGCTACTCAAAAGTCTGTAAATCCTGCTGGTAAGTACATTTGGCTACTGCCCATGAATGACTGGGTCAAAAGAAAAAATATCTAAACAAAAAAATACAAAGACATAGGATTTATCAAACTAAAAATAATTCCTAAAAACATTCAAAATACTTATGAAAACAGTATAATTTTAATAAATATAGCTGAAGCTTATTAAATATTGGAAACTCATTATAAAATAAAGCTAAATATTTAGTAAATATGCAGACTCAGAACAAAAGAGATTAATCAAGAAATGAGAGAGGTTTACGGAGCTGCTAGAATTTAAATTATTAATAAAGAAAACATGCAATTTTCACAGCAGTATCACATGCAATTTTTCATGCTTACTAGACTGGCTAGTTAAAGACACTACAGTGATCTTAGAGATTGAATTAGAAAATCTATTATTGCTAGAATACAAAGGTGTGTCCATTCCGTCTAAAACGACACACTTTCTTTGAATGGATTTCCTTTACCTTCATTAACACGACTTCACTTAAAGAAACTAAGACAGATTGAATTGCCTTAACTCTTCATGTCACATCAATTTCTCATCTTAAGTATATTACAGAACTGAAGTGGAAACCTGCCAAAAGTACAGAACTCTCTTTCTAAACTTGTAATAAATACCTTAATATACTAGTAATACATACGAGGAGTTCCTGCTCAGATTATTCCTGTGGATGCTTCCAGACATGCTATTACTCAAATCCTATAAAGAAGAAATAAATTTTTACTGGTAAAATCCGTACATCACTGTCAAAGATTCATTGAGCAATTCAAAAATGTAAACTCTTGAAAACAATTCTTGATAAGCTTGTTGTTAAAATGAATAATCCCACGGACATGAGAATCACAGCATTGTCACACCTACAGTAAAATGGAACATTAGTTAGCTCCGATTGCAGTTCTCCATTGTTGTCTATACATATTTGAACGAAATACTCAGGTTCAGAGCTACTATCTCAGTGCAGTGGTGAAGGCAACACACTGAGCAGTTCTCCAGTGACTTTGATCAATCATTTTGCAAGTCTTATAGTTAAAGAAGTATGCAAATCATCGTTTAGTCTTCTAGCTCAATTAAAGAAAATACGGGCAGCCTGCCATTTTCAAGGCCCTTCTAAAGTGCAGGTCAGAGATGGGACTATTCTTTTGAAAAGGAAAGTTAGGTAGATTATAAAATCGTCAAAAGCAGCAGAACCCAAATCAAAAGTTTGAAGAAGTCTAAAAATGAATTAATTAAAATTCTGCTTGGAATATTTTCTGAGTCTTAACTCTCAGTTTGTTTGTTTGTTTTTTTTTTAATTTCAGAGTTCACTCATGTTTTCACCTTGCAGATTGTTTGCACATGAAAAAATCTTTAACAAAACAGTAAAATTCACACACACACCCCTGCTTTGCTCCCTTCTTCCCAACAAGAAGGATTTCTGAACCACTACTGTTCACTGAGTAAAGCTGAGAGGAGTCATTTCAGGGAAAATTAATTAGTTTAAAATATATCTTAACCCAAAATGAAGAGATAGATGCAGCAATATCATGACATCTCCATGACGTACACATATAATCTCATAATCCAGAATGTACTTTAAGAGGAGGAATAGAGATGAAGTAGCATTGAAGACTATGCCTTAAATGAATAAACAATTTGAAATTAGTGCTCTTGAAGTGACTAGTTTCAGCCCAACTCTGATCCCACTGTAATCAATGGAATTTTTTCTGGGGGCTTTAAAAATCCCACCCTTGAGTTTTACCCAAGAAAGCTTAATACAAATTTTGAAGCATTACATAACTAGGTCCCTTCACACTTTCGCTAACTGTACCTTTATTTTGCTTGTCTGACCCTCTGTTTCACATTCTAAAGATTTATTGATTTGGTCTCCAAACTCGGGTTTTACAGAATACATAATCAGCAAATTTATTTCTACTTTTACCTCTAACTCACACACAAAGAACTGCTGTTTTGATTTTTTTTTTTTTGTTTGTTTGTTTTTTAATTATGATTCAAGCTCTCTTCCCAAGAACTTGGGATTTAAATTTTATACCACTCAGAATATCGGATCTGAAACTATTCTCATTCCCATTTTTAAAAAGCAACTCACACTTACAGTGAAAAATAAGCTAAACTGTTAGATATTATTGTTTTAATAACTGAGTGTTGTAAGTAAAACAGGCAAGACTGGATGCTGTTGAAAAGGAAGAGGAAAGGACTACTTCACAGTTCTTTTTCTCAATTTATTCCTTGTTAAATTCCTTTCAGATCTTTGAGATACCCCAGCACAACATAGTAAAAGATAAATTTTCATCCATTAGCCAAGTCATTTAAAAATAGATATAAATTTCTACAATCCTCAGGATATGCAAATTGGTCTAGTTTAACTAAAGTCAGTGGATGTTTGTTGATTTACATACGCAGAGGTTTGTTATGTTACAGAGTTACAAATTAATTCTGATAAAATATGAGATACAGTGTTTATAAACCACAGGTTATATATAATCCAACCTTTGCAATTATTATAAATATTTAACTCACAGTTTGCAAGAAACAACTTTCTCTGTATGATAAAGAGCTATGTAGCTAACTTTCCAAAAATAATTTCTCTGTGCTGACCAGTTCTGCTCACAGGTTCAAGACCAAGTTCTGTGCTCATTCACTGCCTAGTGAGACACCAATACACTCTTCATTTCTGACCACTTTCTTCATACTCAAACCACTCTGTGATTCAATTATTTAATATCCTACCTCAATAACATTCACAGACTGTTAATAGCTCTTGAATTATTTATTTACCTGCACGTAGGCACTGTGCCAACATACAAGGAAGTTTCTCATGTCTAAAGAGGCATTTCATGACAAAGAACTTACAGTGGCAAGCCCATGGAGGTCAGCAGTGCTACCCTAGGCTCTTAACAGAAAACAACTATGGACTAGGATGAATAATCTTAGGTCTTACCTCTCGAGAATGTCTCAGGTAATCACAGAATGGTATGGTATGCCTATGGATGTCTTGATTTTTCATTTTCTGGTGCATGTAACTGAGATATTCCAAACCTAGCCAAAAGAGCAAGTATCAGCTATTTCCAGAGTGTGTATGAATAGCTCTAAAGCTACAAACCTATGCAGTGCTATAAAATAAACACCTACATACCATATTGCCCTAGCACATGTGTTAAAGGCTATAAATGCAATAGTAGAATTTCATAGGGTTAAAAATGTTTCCATTCTCTGTTAGCAGACTTCAGAGGAGTGCAGCCCTTCTCAGGCCATGCTGTGCTGAGTCACAGCATTTCTTTGCGTCTCTCCTAGAAGCCTGCAGGATAGAACTGAAGAGCTGCATACTGCAAAGCTTAAAGATAAAATAGCCTATGCAAGGATTTTTTAGCATGAAAGGTCTGGAGAACTGTTAAAAGAAGAAGAATGCCATTCCCTTTTCATTTCAGCAGAAATGATGAAGAATTCATTTATTCACTTTAGAGGATGCATTTCAGAGCAATGAGTAATGAATAATGCATCCACAGAGAATCTGCCAACAGATACAGTATCACAGTACTGCCTGTGAGTGTATATGCCCTGAAAAATTCACCAGTTTATTTTCACAATAAGCCAAAATGCCATTTCAGAAGACACTACAGGAAAGGAGACAAGGATATCATTCTCTCTGCTTCCCACTTATTCCTGGGAATTACGTTAGTACTCTACTATTTCTCACACAGGAAAGGTAACATTCCAAGAAAGACACAGCTGACCTTTTATCCCTTTTTTCTCTGACATAACATAATAAATAACAAGTCATGCATGCTGGGAATCTATATCTAATTCTGTAAAAATTATGCCAGAAGATGAACGCAGAGGATGACACTTGGAGTTTGTGAATTTTTATTTACTGTTTCTTTTTCAGTGCTGTCCTGAATTTTACTGTCTACAGATATCACATACTTAGCTGACTGAAATTAGACACAGTGAGCCAGTTCTTCCTGTGTTTTTCTTCCCCATCCCAGAGACCAATCTCTGTAGGCTCTGAGCTCACTTGGGTGTTCTGGGGACAACCATCCACTCTGATCACCTGGTAAGACACAGACAAAACAAAATTTGATTAATAGAATGACTATCACCTCTGCATTTCTTCTGATAGCTGTGCTATGACACCGCCTTTCAGAGCACTACTAAAATGCCAGTGACTGAACTGGCTCCCAACTGACAAAAGTTTTCCCATATTTATTAGGAGCTGCAGAAGTTACATTGCTTTTGCCGAGTAAATAGTACTGCAAGATCTGGTACTGTAGGTTTTTAAAACAAACTTCAAAGTCTCTCAGAACACCTCAGAACACTTAAGAGACAATTAGGTCTCAAAGTTCAAGTCTCAGGTCTGTTGCTCATTGGAGCATCTTATGCGAACAAATCAGTCTTCATCTCATTTCATTAAATAGGAATAACCTTTTTCAGTGACAAAGATTTCCGCCATACATTACACCAAAACATTTTCAGTTAACCTATATTTAAGTCCTACATTGCAAAACTGCTCTTACTGAATGAAAAAGACAGCTACGGGATATGTGCTTCTCTTCTATCTACACGTACCGGCACCTGAAGGGGTTTTTGACCCTTCTTTTCTCTCCCAGACTTTCTGTCTCTGTTTTGTTGTTTTGCTTTTGTTTCCTCACTGTGGTGCAGCTCACAAGATGGTGAAGACTCTGTGGGAAAGAATAAAAAAACCATCATTAAGCTACAGAGCTTTTGTTTACAAAGAGACGATCTGATAAGACTGAGAGTTGGCAGATCTCCAAAGCAAGCTGAGAAAGACTTGTGACATCCGAAGATAATACTTATGCAGTTCGGTGCAAAGATGGTTACCATTGTAAGACAGAAAACAGCAAATGTTATCTATAATCTCAGTGTTTATAGTTAAATGTGGAATCTGCTATATTTAAGCTGTTGGTACGAAAACTTGGCTGTGGGCAGGGAGGATTTTAAGCCTGCTATGAAAGCGTATACCTATTCATTCTCAACAAAACCTTCTGACTAATGATAATGTCAACACATCTCCTAGGGATTCTGTAATTTCTTTTGTTTTCTGTAATTCTTAGATCGCTTCACCAGAGCAGGAAACTACCCCAGAGCCAGTACAGTTCCTCTGACACAACTGTGTAGCTAAAGCCATGAGATGTGGAGAATCAGGGTGAGACTGCTTTGTGGCTGACACCATGATGCCTCCCAGCTCAGATACCCCACACACTTTGGAACTCCCACACAGCACTGATTTCCAGCACAAAGAAAGCTACAGCTGAGGTGCCAAAGAGACACTTTTTAATAACGTATTGAGTTTCTCAACAAAAGATACTGTAGAGGTACAGCGTTTTACTATTACCACCTATGGCCTTGAAGGTTTTCCCTCTTCTCTCTTTTTTAGGGGATGGTAAGCTGTTGCTCCTGCAGAAACTCCATTGCCTCCAGAGTGGGCTGATCCAGGAGGTACTGCGTTTCAGTTTATTCTCAGAGACAATGATGCTGTGCCGTGAGCTGTCAGAGTTATAGGAGAAGGACTTGGATTCTTTTATCTCTATGTGCATGGGAGGTCTACCTGTACAACTACAGTCACAGTTAAAGGTGGAATGTATGCACAGGTCCTTCTGTTTCTTCCTTGAGCTGAAAACCCCTTTTTCATCACCTTCAGAGAATCCCCAGTTCACATAACCACCTTCAGTTTCTTCCTTGTCATCACAGTAGGGTGCTGCATTTTCTCTGACTTCAAGAGATGTCTGGAAACCAATAGAATGATCAGCATCTGTGGCATTAGTTTCTTTTGATGGCAGCTGAATAATAAAGTCTCTCTGGCTCCACTGATAATCTTCTGGCTCTTTTTCAACAAGGCTGATGCTCTGCAAGTTTTGCTGCACAGCAATGCTGCTTTGCAGTCCATCATTGAATATATCTTCCCTGTACTTGGTAGGAGTGCTCGAAAAGGACAAGTTTAAGGTGATGGTGTTAGAGAAAGGTGCTCGCTGGTGATCAGGAGGAACTAGCAAAAACTGTCCATGTCTGGGGGATGACTTAGCCTCAGAGGACACACCTGAAGTAAGTGTGTCATCACTTTCTATTCCTATCTTCTGAGAACTGTCTTCTACCAACTTGTCACTCTCAGTCCTCAGTATGTAGTCTTTACATTCTGATGGCCACTGACTCCTCACCAAGCTCCGTAGGAGTGAGGGTGGCATGCTGTAGTAGTGATACCTCTTGTCATACAAACATTCCAGACTGCTCAGGGTCTTGGAATAGAGCACATTACTCCAACTGTGGGGCAGTTTTCTACAGGATCCATGTTTTTTGTCAGCTAGTAGGGCTTCTTCCACCTGCAATGTGTCTACAGCAGAAAGCACTTTCAGGATGTCAACTGTCAAAGCAGACATGTCTTGCAAATGTCCCAGCTGGCTGTCCAGTGAGAGTAAAGATTCCTTGATATAAAATACCTTCTCATACACTTCTTTCAACTGCAGAAACATCTCCTCCACTCTAGATGGAAAAAGAAATGATACTTAACTTCAGCTTAGCGGACGATTAACACATTAATACATTTTAAGAAGTCAGTATTTAAAACAGTCTTTTGTATTTTTTACAGTGACTTCCGTTCCTGTGAAAATGTGTATTTGGTAACCCATGGAGTCTTGAAACATGTCATTCAGCTTACTGAGCCAAAAGTCAGTGACTGTTAAGGAAGTAGGCTTTTTGCTCAGGAAGTATCTATTAAAAACTATCACATTTCTACTAATCCCCATTTCATGATATAGAACCAGTAAGCCACGGACAAGAGGACAAAGCTTTAGAAATGCTGCATTGTAAGTGTAAATTTTATAAAACTAAATATAAAATCAGTACAGTATTTCTTGTCAGTCAGTTATCTTCCACTTCTGTACTTCCTGTGCAAACATGAGGATGAAGCTTCATGCTACAGATACTCTACAGATGTCATTCCATTTCTCACATACTGTAAACTGCTAGGAAAATGATCTTCTAAACAACTTGTGCAGCCTTTTGGAACATATTTTGTACATCTGATGATACTAGTTATCTTAAAGAAAAAATCACCTGCAAAAGAAGCAAAGACTTTTTTATGGTCTTCAAACTTCTTGGCCTGAAAGAGTATCTTTTTAACCAGTTCATTATCTTTACGTTTATTAAAGATACTCTCTCTGGTACTCTGTCATTAAGACAACAACTAACCAGCTCCAGGCAATGAGCAAAAGGAGTTTTTCTGTCACTGAATAACTAGCCGATGCAGTATTCAACCAAAAGCTGAATAAAATCGATTACCAAAGTTCCAAAATGTTTTACTGGCTTAGATGAATTTCCTGTATTAATGTTATGCAATGTTATGAAGTATGCTTTAACCTAGCACTTTAAAAAATCCCCTTCTAAATGTATAGTTATCTACTAAAAGAAATCTTGCTGTGATTGATTCTACAGCTTTTGAATAGAAGTACTTTATTTCTTTTACAGCGTACATTCATTTTTTGAACATGCTTTGTCTTGGTATGCAAAAAAATAAAATCTTGAACAGGTAAACATTAAGGAGCTATCTTTCTCTAGGCAAAATAAATTTCTTACATCAGATCAGTATTGGCATTCAGTAAGACTTTTCATATTGTCAGTTTGTTTAATTCTTCCCACTAAACTTAATGTAAGCTTTGCCATTGATTTCAATAGAAAACTAAATTAGACCAAGTTTTGAAATCCTATTGATAGTTGCATATTGGTATTTTACAAACCAAGACAGTAAATTGCTGATAATGATACAGTGATTATATTGGTATTTCTGTAAACAGAAGTTATATTTAATTGAAAGCAACACTCTCACAACATTCTTATACTGTTAAGGCTTTGAATAAAAATATGTATTGCATACCATATTCTGCTACAAACTCTTCATGCCACATTGCTTACAAAAGGGGAAACGCACAACACCATATTGCACCCTTGCTTACATGTCCAGGTTTTGGTAGCAGAGGGGCTATAGTAATGACCTCTGCTCAGAGACCAGTGCTGCCCCACTTCAGATCAGAGCGTGCTCTGGCAGTGCAGATTTAAGAAAGGGAAAAACTGCTGGGTCACAGTGGCTGGGAGTGAGAAATGTGAGAGAAACAGCCCTGCAGCTGCCAAGGTTAGTGCCAAGGAGGGTAGGAGGTGCTCCAGACCCCAGAGCAGATACTCCCTGCAGCGTAGGAGAGGCCCATGAAGGAGCAGGCTGTCCCTCTGCTGGGTACATGGTACCCTCATGGGTACCATGTGAGCAGTTCTCCACGTGCAGCCAAGGAGGAGACAACATGGAGAAATGCAAGAGGCTTGAAGGAGGTACAGTCCATGGAGAGCCCCCTCAACAGCAGCCCCGGGGCAGATCCGCAGCCCGTGTGGAGCAGGAGGGCTAGGAAAGCAGACACGTCCTGTGCTGGAGCAGTGCGCTCCTAACAAATAGGCCCCATGATACAGAGTCATGTTGGAGCAGTGCTCGGAGAGCTGTAGCCTGTGGGAAGCTCATGCGGGATCAGTTCAGGGAGGACAGCATCCAGTGGGAACGACTTCACATGGAGCAGGGGAAGGGAGTGACTATGAGGCAGTGGTAGATAAAGAACTGCTAGGAATCACAACAGCCCCCATACCCCTTTTCTGTCTGGAAAAGGCAGAAGATGGTGGATATGGGAGAAGGTGCTTTTAGTTTGATTTTAGTTTCTCACTGCTCTAGTCTGTTAGTAATAAGCAACAAATTATATTAATCACCCTACACTGAGTCTGTTTTGCCTATAATGGTAACTGGTGTGCAATCTCTCTGTCCTTATAACTTGAGCCCTTTTTTATCATGCTTTCTCCCCTCATTTCTTTGAGGAGGGAAAATGGTGTGAAAGAGGTGTGGTGTTGAGCTGTCAGTCAGTATGAAACCATCCAAATCCCATTAAGCACCTGCACACGCTACAAATATGCAGGGATACAATTCTGCCAGCAAGGCTTCCCAGCCAGGCGCACCATTCAGTTCAAACAGAAAAGTTACATTACCATCAGATTAGCAGGACCTACAGGTGCCTCTCATTTTCACAATGGCCACAACCAGCTAAAAAAGCATTAGAAGTCTTTCTATAGAACAAATGTATACAAAGAGCACAAATACATAGCAAAACATACCTTTCTGTCGTCACACGGATCCTTTCGCTGTCACTGGAACTCAAGCTTTCATTCTTCTCATGAAAATATTTTTCTACACATTGTTCCTCAAAGTCATGGAGTTTCTTCAGCTCGTCATCACTCAGGTATAGCTCTGAATAAAGAAGTAGAAGTTGGTAAGAAGTGTGCTGACAAATGCTGTTTGTAAGCGTGTTTGTAAGCGTGAATGAAAACAGAAAACTGTCAAAATAGGTTTCTTTGACCTTTTTTGACAACAGACCTAATTCCATGAAATTTGGGATTATGTAAAAAAGTTCAAACATACCAAATACACCTAAATGTGTTTTTCACCTTCTCTTAGGCAGAGAACAAAACCCCTCTGACAAGAATTCCACTGTATTGTCTTTTAAAGACTCGGCATTACATACTGACTGTTCACAAACAATTACTTTCTCCCATACTCACAAAACTTATATAGAGGTATGTAAGACTTATGAAGATATCACTGCAATTTGGTCCAGGCACTCATTAAGGAGTGTACCTTTGACCAAGTATTTCTCAGGTATTTATTCAAAGCTATGAAGGCTTTTTTCACTGATTGCTTTACATTTTCATAGGCATAAAATATTAAGCAAGACTACTGGGAGAAAAAAAAAAAAAAAAACACATTCAAAAGTTTAAAAGTCTACAGACTAGACTGCTCATAATGCTATTCTT
>PPHD01030736.1:0-10244 GCA_002909625.1 Bambusicola thoracicus | reverse complement strand
CAAATTCCCATCAAATTCCTGCAAAATCCTGCTGTCAGGCAGTGTCTCCTGAGACTATGGGAGAAGCTGGGCACCATGCTCTGCCAGTGCAATCTCCAGCCGCAGCACAGGTATCACCTCTAATTTTAGCCCCAGGAGAAGTGAAAGCCCTCTTGAGTTGCAGCATACGTTGATAGATCATCTAAATCAAGGCTGCTCAGCCTAAAGCTGGCTTTTGAATGGGAAAGGCCGAGTGCTGAATTTTAAATCTAATTTTGAATGATGCTGAATTCAGCTGAGAAACTGCATTTTTCCCTTGGGACAGAGATGGGTCGGTGACTGCAGGCAATTGCCTCTGCAGAGCAAGCTTGGTCTTTTTTTGTACCCAGTCAGTTTTGAAGCTGAGCGATCCATGTGTGGTGAGTCAAAAGTTTGCTGTCAGTGTAGGGTACAAACCACCTCCCTATTTGGGGTTATTACTGAAGAATTTTACACAGGCTGTCCTACATGTATATAGAACACATATATATCTACATGTGTGCATATATACATATATATGTATATACATAAATCATTATTTATGTTACAGATTTTGTTTAAATCATATACATGGAAGTTGATGTATACATTGATACACGCTGAAGGGCTGGTGTTCTACTTTTCCCTTTTTCTGTGCATCTGAGTGATGCATAGGAGCAGTGAGACTGCAAGGAGGAACACTGTTCAGCTGAGATGAGTACTGCAGCATTATAATATTAGTGTTAGACCTCCAAATGTCTTTAAATCACCAATTCCCACTCTTGTGGCCATTTGGTGTTAATGTTTTTCAAGAGCTGCATGTTAGTGATCAGAGAAGCTACTAAATTAACAGCTCTGGAGACTTAATTGTCAGAACACTTTCAATTATTTATTAAGGAAGGAAATCCCTGCCTGTAAATAGAGCCAGCAAAGGGTTATTTCAAGCCAGGAGCAGTAACAACACATCAAAGCAGTCACAAGCCGTGACTTAAGGCCACTAAAGTTATCAACATGGTTTGAACTTCAAAAAGCAGTAAAATAGCAGTGATCATTGTATTCTGGCTTCTGAATCTTTAACCTTCTCAAATGCCATTTTCTAAATTTTCTCTGTCATTAAAGCTGGAACTTACAGTAGAAATCCTATCAATTCTCACTTTCTCATAGACCTCTGGAGCTGAGGTTTATGGAGAACACGAAATCTTGTGCCACTGACAGTGCAGTTGTAAAGCTGCCAACAAGGAGCACACCTTCTAATAAAGATCAACATTTTGAGCAGTGGAATAGTTTTCCCCGGAAGGGAGGCACTGATCATCCATCCATTCAGTGAGCCCAAACCACAGGCTTTGTCTTTCTTGTCTGGTGCTTTCTGGATGTCCTAGGTCCAAGAGTTGGGTGATAATGGCACCTTGCTGGAGAATTTTTCTCTGGTCTATGAAGGGAAATAAAGACAGTGCCACGTTCGCCTTAAGCACGTCTTACCCCTGTGCTGTGGGTCTTGTGGGTACATCGCTGCATCTGTCCACAGGAGAGTGGCCCCACCATTGCCCTGCCAGACCCTTGCTCCCTCAGTCAATCCATTCTCACCAGGGCATTTGGGGTACAAGATGTTTACAACACAGAACCACAGCATCACAAAATGATTGGTGTCAGCAGGGACATCTGGAGGTCACCTGGTCCAACCCTCTGCTCAGGAAGGTTGCCCATGAGCATGGGACTATGCCCAAGACCCAGGATGCTGCATCCCAGCAGCATAGCTGCTCTCCCAGCAGGCACCTTGTTTACTAAATAGAAAAACCTGGCAGGAGAATGAGCCTTGGGTACATCATCCTGGGCAAATGGGGTTCTCAGAGTACTAAGTGCTGGCTCTGCCTACGCTGTGCTCAGAGAAGCAGCAGTGGGACATGCTTCTGCAGGGGGATCAATGCCAGCAGGATGAATTGCAGGGACAGGAAGGAGGGGAGGGGTGAATGGCGCTCATGCTTTTCCACTGTATGAAGCTTTGCCATGTTGGCCTGAAGATTTGCTAGTCACCCACAGGAATTTGTTTTCTTAAAGCTAAAAGAAATAGACTTGCATAATTACATTTAAGCATTGAAGACTGCTCGCGTTGCCCCTGCTTTCTCTCCCTTTCTCCTCCTTGCCAAACCAAACCTGGTGCCCATGTTCTTTCCCTTGCGCTGAATGCATCTTTCCCCCAGGGCTTATGCAAACTGCACCATGACACTTTTTCAGCAGCCAGCCAGCCACGCACCTGTTTTCAATTAAAATTTCTTACTGTAGCTCTTGCTGGCTCAGAAAAGTGTTTTGACAAGCGTGAGGTTTCCTGCCCCTGGAAAGAACAACATCTCTCTAACAGTGCAGCGGGTTCTCCTGGAGAGATCTTACTCTGAGCTACAGAGAAAGCTGCACTCGCTAAAAGGATCAGAACTGAATCAACCATCGTGGTACTAAAGATGTCCCAGAGCTCCAGGCCTTAAGAGGGCTTTTGGCATCAGCACAGGACACAGCTTGGGTTGCTGCCATTGCAGTGCCCTCATAAAGACACTACTCAGCCTCTGCTTCTTGTGCTTGAATATCTGCCTACCCCAGTTTGGGAGACAAAATGGTATATATAATATCCTTCTTAGGGATAATATCAGGAACTTCAGCTGAGCCTGGTGGGGGACAAAGCTGAGCTGAGGCTACAACTGCCACTCACCCACTGTCCTTTCTGCAGTGCCAAGAAAGCCCTCACTGAAATGGGAGGAGATCTATTCATGCTTTCACACTGGAGAAGAAATCTGTGAGGATGGCAATTTCTGTACGATGGTGTCTCCAGTTCTCAGGGACTCAGAGCATTTCTGCCTCTGCTCTCCTTGACCTATGTCCTGCTAAAACATTCTGTGAGTTATTTATCAGGTAAATATGCAGAAGAGCCATCCATCCCATCAACATACGGTGACAGTGACTGAGAGCTACCCTATTAATTGCTGACCCCATTTCTATTTTGGTCACTTAACACATCCTCTAGGAAACGGATGGGATCAGTCATGATAAATCCAATCTCTGTTGTCTCAGATAATCTGTTTTCAAGCTGGAGTGGGTGCTGAGCTGTCTGTCCTGACAGTCAGCTGCAAGACAGCCAAGGGGCTGCAGGGCAACGTGTCTGCAATCCAGGAGACTTGTGTCAGTGCTCCCGTGTACAGTAAGTGGGTTTGGTACACAGCACTGTGTCCTAGAGTGTCCTTCTGAGGTATGGCATATGCCACTCTTGCCCAATGCACTGTAAGAATGTATCTCTCTAAAGGTGACACTGATTAATTCCTGGATGGCTTATAGCCTTTCTTTTGGGTATTAACTTCATGCAGAAAGGCCACATGTCTACTGACTGCAAGAGACTGGAGAAAGGCACATGTGATTCAAATTGTTCAATGGTTTTGAGCCCAGATCTCCTGTTTCTGCTCTGGGCACTGTGATATGAGACACTGTGCCTTAGCGGTAGGGATCTTTGAAGCTCCCAGTGCTGCAGATGTTCTGCTGTGCCCTGAAACAAGGCAGCCTTCAAGATATCAGTAATGGTGGAAGGTGTACACTGGGATTTAAAAGTGCTTTGACCATCCTGATGGTCAGACAAGGTGAACACTTGTCAAAAAACACTTAACCATCAAGAAGAGCAGAAGCTGCATCCCAGCTGTTCCCTCCTTGGGCTGGGTGCTCAGTGGTGGGCTGCAGATCTGGCACAGCAGCAGCTGGAGAGCCGGGGAGCCAAATCTGTGCTCCCCAGCAGCAAAGGGAGCTCTGCTGGGATTCCCAGCAGGCCAGGAGGGCAGGGGAGGACCGGAGACTTCCAGAACAATGCAGTAGTTTTCCCTCTGGGCAGCTCGTGTCCGCTGTATTTGTGTCCCCAGCTGCTAAGCGACTGGATAAAACTGTCACAAGATGCTGGTGGTGCCCTCCCTGCCAGGGCAGGGGCAGGGCTGTGTCCCATGGGGCTGTCTGCCAGAAGAGCGAGCAGCGTCCTGCTGACTGTGGCTGTGCCCAGGCTGTAGCCCTCGCCCGTTCTGACAATGCTCCAGGAGAACTCAGGCCTTCTCCCTGCCGAGTGGCCCTGCTTAGTAGTGCTGAACTCCCTTTGAGGGCCACACAAAGGGCAATAGATGAAAACAGAGTTGCTGGGAGGGCAGTTTATAATATCACTTGTCCTTATAAGTGGCTGACGTGCAAAAGATAGTTGTTTGCGAGAGTTGACAGCCTGTGTTTACCTCGATCTGCAAGTATTTGTAATTCACTTCTCAAATGATGAAGCTCTAGACATACTGAGAACGTTATAAATGACCCTCAGTGCTCTGATGTGCTTCCAAAACATGCACGAAAAGCACGAAGACTCAGATGTTTCCGGGGAGAGACAGGGAGATGATGCAGTTGAAATGAAAATGATGGAGATAACTCATCTATCTCTATACAAATATTTAATTTTGATGGCTGGAAGCAACCACAACTATTACAAATGCGGAGGAGGCCTCATCGCTCTGAGCATCTCAGCCGCCTGACGCCACGGCACTACAACGAGGAGCTGGTGCCAGCAGTAGGCCTGTGCCTTGGTTTTCATTCTCTCCCACACCTCTCGGCCCGCCTGTGCTTCAGGCACCTCTGTGCAGATGGATCAAGAGACTGGGGACCAATGTCACACCTCATGAGAGTTGGAATAGACCTGTGACAGAAATTGGACATTTTAGAGGTGGGTGGCACTGCCAAAGATTCGGCATTACCGAGCTTTTCAGAGAAGCATGAGGTAAATTCTGTCCACACAGGTGCCCACAGTTTTGGTGCTTCCATCTCTGTGTGGAAAAGGGACAGAATGCAGTTTTGCTATTTTTCAGTTTCTTTGTTCCTCATGGTCCTCTGTGCTAGGTTGGATATTTGGAAAAGTTTTTTCTCCAGAATAACAGTGAGGCATTGGAATAGGCTGCACGGGGAGGTGGGGGGGTCATCACCATCCCTGGAGGTGTTCAAGAACTGTCTGGATGTGGCACTGAGGGACGCGGTTAGTGGGCAAGGTGGGGGTGGGCTGATGGTTGGACATGATGACCTGAGAGATCTCTTCCAACTTTAATGATTCTATGATTCTATATCTCTTGTGACTAGGGCAGGAAACCTCTGAGACTGGAAAATCCATTGCAAAATCGACATCAGAAACTGGTGGTGGAGGTGGGTGGGCTAGCTCTGGCCAACATCTGGCCTGAGGTTTCAGCAGCAGGTTTTAGGGAGGCAATTGTTGTTCTAAGAGGGAGCAGGAGAGCACGCTCATATTGCAACCCTGTGGCTAAGTGATATTTTTTCCACCAGAAATATGTCTGAAAAATGCATCTAATGTTTCCCATTAAAGCAGCCATTAACATAGAGGCAGGGCTCCCAGCATGAGCCAGTAGTTGCTGACAAGATCTGTGTGCACCACGTTGGAGAATGTATAGCTCTCACGGCTTTCAGACCACCCTAAGTGATTTGCCATAGCTCTTGTAATGATGCAGAGCCAAACACATCCATGCCTCGTGTCACAGAAGGCAGAAGGATCTGACTTCAAACTCCTTAGCTGAAATAAAAGGAAGCCAGCAAGCCCAGGGCTTTACTTCTGGGCACTGGACTGCCCTCCTGCTTGAGAACCAAGTGCTGAAAGAGACTATTGCGTTCTGACGGGGCTGTGAAGTCAAACGTCTTTCACTCGCCCACCCTTTCACTCACACAAGCAATGTAACAGCAGAACAAAGACCCATACCCACAGGAGATTATACAATCCTTCACCTTCAAAATGCCCCGACTCCCAAGGTTGCTTTTCACTTTTGGAACAGGGCCTTATTCTAATTTGCAAAGGATTCTGGCGTTAACTCTCAGATTCTTTGTGATACAGACAGCAGGTAACTGCTCTGAGTGGGCAGAAAACAAGCTGGGGTGTTTTTGTCTTAAATCCATGAATTTTCACTTAAATGCAGAGATTTTTACTTATGCTCTCCATTACTCTGACTCCAATATTTATCACTTTCTTTTCCTAAACCTGATCTCTCCAAGACACCCCCAGCTCTGTGTAGAGAAACAGAAAGCTACAGTAGAGGAGCCAGGCATGTAGAAGTCTATTTTCTTCTGCATAGCTTGTGAATATTGCTTCAGAAGGAAAATATATTACAACAAATTTTTATCAACATCGAAGCTCACACAGTGAACCAGCTAAGAATCCATTAATTTAGTTTCAAGTATGTGGCCGAATATTTATAGGACAGTCTAGATTTCAATGCAAACTTTCACAGATTTAGACAGCTGCCTCCAGTGCTGTTGAAAGCATATACAACCAGCACATCTGAAAATCAATACATCCCATAGGGTTGAGTACCTCGGTTGGTCACATACGGCAACCTCTACCTTCCTCTCAGCTTTAAGTTAGCTCCAGAACATTTTCTATACAGTTACCAGATTGTTATTGTTGGGAAATGAAATGGGTATTTTAACCATCATGATCCTCATTATTTTTTCTTCCAGTAGTTCGAGCTTCATCTTCATTGCAGCTTGATTTTCATTCCAGAATTGCTCAGTAGGTCTAAATCTAGAGAAAATAGAGCCCTGGCTGTCTCGGTGATCCTGGACAGTAGAGAATACAAAGCTCTTCTGGGGCCATCTGTTTTGCTGCAAGAAAGGCTTTCAGAAACAAATCCAGACAGTTGATTCATTATAAAATAGACATAAGTTATGAAGATATTCATAGAAACAAATCCATTGAAGACCTCTTAAGTTCCTGGCTGTTATTACTGTTATTTTTTAAGTCAGCACTGACTATCAACATCACATGAATAATGCAATGCAAGAGACGAATGCAAAATAGCAATAGCTGCAGAGATCAGAGCCTTACCACTGGTAGCATTTAGATCATATAATATGATTGCAATTGCTCTTCTGGAGGCATGGTTGTTGTGGGATAAAAGCTCTGACTGTGGGTGGGGGAAGATGTCCCCAAGCAAGAGCTCACTGTCTCCTGAGCCATGTGTGTCTCTGAAGCTGCAGCCAAGCTGTGTGCAACTGTGTGCAGACTCTGGCTTGTGTGGCATGCTTTGGCCCAGACAGAAGAGGAACTGAGGGGAGCGAGATGCAAAAATTTTTCTCTAAAACACATGATGAACATCAGGTCTTAGCTTAAATAAACATTCTTCTAAGGAAGCCTGGACCAGGGACCTATGTCCTCAGTACATATTCAAGGATGGATTTTCATCCATCCATTCCCTTCACAGAATAGCAGACTGAAATTCATGTGGCTGCAACAAGAGGCTTGTTATGTAGCTGCACAGCAGGCCTGGAAATAAATTCAAAATTGAACAAAATTTTATGCAACCTTATATTTTTACAAGCATCTTACAGCAATCTGTAGCCAAGCAGCAATAAAAATGTTTAATCATTGAAGACGGTGCTGTGCTGAAACTAAATACAATCCTATTTCATAAAAGACTGTGTTCACTCAGGGGCATCGGTTTCAGTCTGCTTAAGAGGCATGTATGTCCCATCCAAATATCTCTCCCACTAACAAATCCATCAACAGGTTTTATCAAAATTAAAAACAAAATGAGATCTGACTGTTGAACTCCTGAATGCAACAGGGCTGGAGACCAGAAGGATGAGCAGCAGGAGTCTTTCTCCACACAAAAGCTCCTGGTGAAGTCTGCATGAGAAGGGCATCACAGCTGTTGGGGCAGAAGTCATGGCAGTGATGGCACAAGAGACTCCTGGCATCCAAATCCGACTTCCTCAGATGTTCATTGCCAGGTTGATGAACTAATATTGAAAGAAGGATCAAATTTACAATAAGTAATTTCAGGCCCTTCACCTGCCTCCCCAAATGAAAGAGCAAAGTTCAAAAGCAATGCCTTGCTCTGATTTGACCCCACACAGGGAAGGGGATCTTTGTTCACTGGCTTTTATGTCCTGTTGCTACATGGAGACCCTAGCTAGTATGCAAGCAGGACTTTCCAGCATTTACTTCTGTGCTTGGAAGGAAGAGGGTAGAGCTCTCTGAACACTGGATGCCAATAACAGCAGTGTGTTTATTTCCTTCACCACAGCCCACTTGAGCTTTCACATTTGCTGTGCCAAGGAACTCAATGTGCATTGCCCCAGGAAACTTCGGGTAAGTGTAAAATGAGAGACAGACCATGTGTGCAATAGGAAGACAAAGAGAGCACAAAGAAAACAACTAGCCTATGCTGAGAAGCTGAGGATGCACATTAACTGAGATGCTGATTTCAACTCCTGAGCAATTCACAGGGAGGGAAAGAGTCCCGTCCCTGTTTGCTGCCTCTCCTTTCTCTCACTGTGAGCTGGCACCCAAGGAAGGTAAAAGCAGAAAAGCCAGAAGAGGGGATGAGAAGCTGTCTGTGTGCAACAGGGCAAGGAAGGAAATAGCACCAAGGAGATGTAACCAGGGTGTGTGTTGTAAAATCAGGGCCCTGCTGAAATCTGTGGCAAACAATCCTGTGCTCTCATGGACACCGATTTCACCCCCAGTTCTTCTGTGAAGACCAAGTGCTAGAGAAGCCCCATCATTTTACTGGTGTTTATGAAGCCGTGCTTATACCTCGCCAACATTCAGGTTAATGAAATCCTTGTTTTTCACACTCAATGCTTGGAATACTCCTGAAATGAAAAACAGGACACCGGAGCTATTAATATGCTTCATTCATATTCATGCATGAGTTCCCCATCCCACATCGGGTGCTGTGCCTAGGACAGGGAGGGCCTGGCACAAAGGCTGGATGCTTAGAGCTGCTGAGTGATGGTGGCTGCTCTGAAAAATGAATTCCTTGCAAGGGGAAAAGTCTTGCTGACTTCAGGCCTCTGTGCAAGTCTCACATCAGGAATCAAATGGAAGTGAATGCCTAAGCACTCAGATATGGATAATCAGAAATGAAGCCAAGCAATTTGCATTTCTTTCTCTGTCTAATTTCTCTATCTATTGCCACAGATATAACCAGGAAGTACAGAGAAGAAAAAACAAAAAATATCACTCAGGAAAGCTCATTGTGATTCTCACTGAGTTGAGTTGCGTTGTGTTTGAGCTGAGTTTGGAGCCATGCTGATGATCACTTCAGTATTTATCCAGCCATTTTTACCTGCCTCTACTGCTTCTGCTCCAGAACAAGTGAGACACTGCGTGTGAATGTACAAAGACCTAAGGTGCCTTGATGAGCAGAGAACAGTATCTTCAGCCAATTCAAAAGAAACTGGAGGGAAGTGGTGACAGTGAGTTTGAGTACTGGGGGGAATAGGGGCTGGACCCAACAGGACACACAACTGCTCCATATTTTTATGAGTGAGATTTGGCTAAAAACTGGCTGGGCACCACTAGTCCAGTGAGTGAGCCACGAGAAAAGGACACAACACAGACTTTGCCAGCATTCTTTACATGCCTTCTGCATTGCTGTGGAGTTTACGAAGCTGGCTGTATTCACATGGGGAAATTTTCCATCAGCAGCAGAGCATTTTTCTCTCTACAGGAGAAAAGCTATTCGAAAAACAAATGCTAAACAGAGCTATTTTATGTTAGCCACTGAATATACACACTTTACCTCAGCTATTATGCAATATGCTTGATGGCAACCAAAAGTGGATTTTTTTTTCAAAGGGAAAGAAATTCCAGAGGAAGAAGATACTCACGACTTGCATTCTCTAAGCGAATTAGGCAGTTTAGAAAATCATCAAAATCAATTTGGAACTGCTCATCAGAGTATCGGAGGACGATCAGCTGCAGCAGGTAGTTGTTGAGTTGGTATCCTTCCCAAACACATACACAAAGGAAAAATGAGCAGCCTCATAGAACAGGTAGGAATCTGCAAATCTGTACTAATGTTGAAAACCAGTTAATAGGAGGATGTACAATGGCACACATCCACCCAGAAGGTGATCTGATTGTGAAGTGAATATCTAACTCTGAACAACAAATTTTGCAGTCACTGGATATGACAGACCACCTTGTCTCACTGAAAATTGAAGAGATTTCTGCAAAGCTAGGTGCTTTAACAATAAAAATACTCTGTGATGTAATGCAAACCCACTGATTGCTCTTCATAACTGCTTACTCACTGCTCCTACACACCTGAGGTGGAGATGGGCTCTGAAGTGCTTTCTTTTAGGGTCTAACCCTGCAGTGTTGATTTTCACAGGGTTCAACAAAAATGTAAATATTTATCTGGCAAGCAGGAGGATGGGGCATGCCACTGGCCCATCAGTGGCTGCTT
>PPHD01030735.1:0-10245 GCA_002909625.1 Bambusicola thoracicus | reverse complement strand
GGGGGGGCTCCCTAAAGCGGGAACTCAGAATGAAGTTGAGCAGATCAAAAGTTTCTACCTATAAAGTGAACACACTGCAGTCAATGGAATGTATTCATTCAAGTATGAAGATTTTGAGTATAGGATTTTCTTCTTGCTCTGAATGAGCTCTTCAGCATGTACATGTGGCAGTTCCTATACTGAAACTTAAACACCTTATTTCTCTCCAGCACTTTGCTGTATATCACATGGTTTTATCCCTAAGAAGCAGTTGTTGCAGACTAGTAAATTATTTTCAGAGCTTAATGGTTTGAAAGCCTACAAAACTGTCTTTATTCCCAACATACTGACCGTTTTCCTTTCCCAGGTTAACAGTCACAAGTAAGCCACACAAGTCCACGTTCTTTGTTGGTATTCTACAAAAGACAAATTTGCATCCATTTGTACATTATTTGTTTTACCCATGTTTGGTAGAACAGAAAACAGTATTTTAAGAATCTTTTCTGCATGCTTGCTTATCCAAGGTGCTTAATTTGACAACAGTAAGAGTCACCTTGACTATAAACGTTTCATTTTACAGATAACACGAGAAACCATATTCTATTAAAGAAGATACTATGGGAATAATTCTACCACACACATTAAGAAGAACAAAAGCTGAAGAAAGCAGAAAGTTCTCCCTATTGAGAGCACTGAGCTCCTAAACAAAGGGCAAATCATCTTCTGTTCAGTTGCTGGTTGACAGCTAAATATTACCTTGCACAAACCCTGACTGCTGCTAGTAGTTGTGTGAACTCAAGGAAGTGTCAACTGTCACTTACACATGAATTACCACGTTATTAAATCCATCCTGTTTGTAACCTTCTTCAAGGACTAATTCCTCATTTGTCCTCTCCCACCACTTTATACATAAATATGACTTTCAGAGCTACAATATGTTCTTAAGAAGAGCAGCAAGCACCAGTGGCATTTAATTACCAGAAGCAATACAACCGTGGTACAAAATGAGGGTACTACACACTTCCACAGCAATTACAAATACTTGTGAAAAAAATATAGTTGAGCTTTTTTCTTCCTCTCATCTTTTCAGCTATCCTGTCTTCCTGAGTGTGCAGTGAACAATTTTCTTAGCACCTACTATGTCTTTCAGTTATCTTTCAGATTCCCAACCACTGCTCTTTTAATGACATTTTAAGCACTGTCAGTAAGATTATAGAACTACAAGTTAGAAATGTAAACCTCTTTAAGATGCCGACCACCTGACTGATGGCTACAGAATTTTGCACAGATTTTTTTTAATGTACATTAGCATTTCTGAATACTTTTACTGTTCCCAATCCCATAAGTGAACATGAACATCATGCCAGCAGGAATCCATGGGAAAATCTGAATGATGACTGCTGACACTATACCCACCCATTACAAATCTTATTATTCATTTTAGTAAGCTCTAATCTAGGCTATTACGCCACACCAATCACCATGGGAACCTGACATATAAGTTCCAGAAATGCTTCTACTGTTCAGCTTCCCTCAGATGTTGTAGTCATCTGACTGCAGTTTCAATATACAAAAGTAATTTGAATAGTTATATCCAACAGAATAAAGAAATCCAGTAAATACAAGTATCTTTAGTGCAGAGACAGTGTATAGTACTTGATAAGAATAAGGAAAGCATGGATGAATACTGTGATGAGATTGAGATCAAGATGAGCTCATTCCTCATAATGAGAGAAATCACAGGGATAACTGCCTGTCTTCTAGCAGAGGTAGATATAGTAAGGGTTTTATGCATTGGATCTGCTTGATTTTCTCAGAGCATTATCCATTCTAACCACAACATCCCCAGGAAGGAGGATTTTAAAGATAGCAATGAGTACCTAGTATTTTGTCTTGTCACCTGTATTACAGAGCAGTGACTAAGTGAGTTACAAAGAGAAATGAGATAGATCCTGCTACAGGATGTTCGCTTTTCTGAGACCAAATATAAGCATTTCAAAAGTTCTCTTATAAAAGTTCCTATTGCTTTTCCTTAAAATAAGTTTTACAATTTGAAAGGCAAAGGAAGTAAAACGAGCAAGGGCATTCTATTTCCAACCATGTTTTGCTTTAAACAGGTTAGTAAAGACATTTTTAGTCTAAAGCTTTAATATATGGGTTATACATATTATTACAGAAAAAGGGTTTAGATTTTGTCAAACTTAGACTTGAAACGAAAGTAAACACCTACAGACATATTTTTAAGTTGGATAGAATAGGAAAAAATGGAAGAAAAGTTCTCAATATATGATATAGGTGGCCTAGGTCAGCAATAGCTCATGCTCTAAATCATAACAGGATTAAGGGATAGTCTCTAAACACCAAGATACAGACAGCCCAAATGCCAGGCAAAGCCTGGTAACCAAACACTTTCCATTCAGTAGCTCTATGCAGCTCCCTGCTCAGCATTTCATTAGTTCCGAGCTAGGAGTCTATTCAACTGTCTGCTTTTGTCTATCAATGACCAACTAACTCATCTCACAGATGTTGACTACACAGAAAAACATTCATACCACCTATTGATCAATTATATTGATCTAATTAGAAAAGAAGCATCGGTATCAAATGACTTACCACCTTAAACATATTCGAGAGACAGTCCTGGTGTTTGTTATCCCTAACAGGAGGGAGTCTAAGCACCTGCTGTCGTTAGTTAGGGTTAGAAAAATAAAGAAGGCACAAAGCATCATAGAAAATAATTCCAAACACACGAAAATCTTGCAAAAGCCTAATGTTATGCAGTACTTTAAAATACAAACAAACAAAACCAAACCACACACACCAAAACTAAAGAAACAAACAGACAAGAACTAAATTAAATGGGAACAATCTCAATTCCCAACTGTAGGAACTAAAATTCAAGTGTATATGCTGCCTGTATACTGCCAATTGTATCAGGCTACACACGGAGAACAAAAACATTTACTGACTTGAACAACCAGTCAGTCCAGTCACTTTGCACAAGAATTCTAATGGATATAAGTATGTGGCCCCAAACACAGAGCATCCCTGCCCCAAGCCTCCCAAAACCAACATTTGCTTTAGAAACCAGGAGATAAAATCTTCCCAAACTGAAGAAGACCTCCATCTCCAAGAAGTTTTTGTCCAGCAACTACAAGAATCTCCAGAGCAGAGTTCCATGCCTTACAAAATTAAGGATTTAACATATTAAAGCTAATATTTAGCATTACATTTAAAGCACGATTGCTGAAATGTCTTCACTTTATCCTTACTCCCAATTTCTTCAACATAAATCTCAGAAGCAATGAGTTAACAACTAGTTTAGTAAGTCTGACCATTTGTAGAAACATCTAAGACCTATCTATTCCAATCAGTTAAGTGGAAGGGCAATTACGAATTTATTGTGAGCATGTAAAGCTAAGTATAGCACTAGAGAGTACTAAGTATATAATATAAAGACAATTTTAATATTGTGTCTGCAAGCAAAGCATTGGCATGCAAGTATGCCAATAAAGTCTATATGCCCTACTAAAGAAGGAACATTTCATAAGGGCTATTAAAAAGAAGATCTTCTAAGGCGTGGAGAGAGAACTGCATGTTTAAGATATGAGCACCTCAACACACCCAAAAGGTGTATACACTTGAAATGATTACATCACACCATCATCCACATGCGAATGATGCACTGCACAGGATATAATAGCTTGGGTAAATGGTGATGACTAGCTTTTAGCTTCATGGGAGGAAGAAGCACGGAAAAAGCACAAAATCCCTAGGTGATTCCCATTAGAGCTTTCTTTGTCAAGTGCATAGAAGCTGGAAGTTCCTGGCTTGAAAGCAGTAATCTTACTTTTTCCTAGAAAAGATTAGCTAGAAAAAGCCTATCATTTTAGTGCATATGATGAACGTTTACTTGGAGCTCTATGTTCCACATGTAAACAGATGAACTGAAGCAATCCATGCTGCAAATAGAGCCTCTCCGAAGTCATGCCGTTCACATGTAAAGGCAGTTTGGTTTTCCGTTCCTGTAAAGTTTAGAGCAATAAAAGGAAAAAAATATAAGCAACTCAACCTGAAAAAAGCTTGTGTTTTTCTTAAGCATTCAAACACAGAGCGCACTAACTCTACATATTATAAGAACCTTTGGGAAATATCTACAGTTTGTAAAGCTGAAGTTGTTAAAGAACAGGTTCAGTCTCCAAAGTATCAAAGTACATACCAAAGTATCTCATCAAGTACAACCTTAGACATCCCTACCTCACAATTGTTTTCTTCATGACTTGAAAATCCTTTATTTTACTGGCGTCTCACATGGTAGAAACACTTTTTTCCTGCATTTAAGGACAAACAAATGCTTTACCAGCTTTAAAGAACACTTAAATCGAACCAGTACTCCCTCTGCCGGCAATGCAGATGTGTAGTTGTTCCACTTACCAGTTGCTTTGAAGAGAGCTGAGAGGAGGGAGAAAAAAAGGTGTTACAACAGTTAGTCAGCAGAATTATAACACTCCTAAGCTTTGGTCTTTCAAAAACGAGCAGCTCTTTAGATTATGAAAATTGAGTGCCATGGGCAGGTTCTATTTAAGTAGCTGAAGTAATTTTAACATCTTTACTATAAAAGCATGAACCCAGTAGTTATGACCTTTCCTAAAATAATCAACTCATTTCACACCCATTTTAATCAACTTGTTGTTCCTAATTATCCTCAGCAGCTAATTTCAAGAAACCAGCAGTCTAATGGCTTAGGAGTCCAATTAAAAAAAGCATATTTATAAAAATTCATTTATTAAACCTCTGTACATAAAAATGAACATGTATGTACAGCAAGTTTACATGAAGAAAGATGTTACAAAAGATACAGTGGTAATTAAAACTGTCCCACATAAATAAAAGTTTATAAAAATACTTGAAGTGATGAAGATAATGCTGGTAATCCCCAATCATTTTCATCCGATTTCCAAGACTTTGACATAGGAAGCCTTAATTTCAGATCTTTTAAAAAAACATTCTGAATATATTAAACTTATCTACAGGATAATTAGCAAAATCTATAAAGTATCCATTATTGTACAAAGGATATTAAAAAAAAAAAATCACCAATCCACCTGAAATTCAAGGACAATGCAACTCTTAGCCAAAGCAATGAACAATAAGACAAGTCTCTCTTTTTAGAGCAAAGAACAATTTACTTGCCAATGCAAATCAACAGTCCTGTTACTCCTTAGTGGAGGAACGCAATTTGGGAAAATTCTTCTGTACTTTCTGGCTGGATTGATTTTCTGGTCAAAGTGGAAGCCCTGTGTTGACTTCAATTTTGAGGAAGAACAGGGGCAGAGCTGTAACCTTTAGAGATTTTCTCCTTCCTACAAAAGGACGAGGAAGGTTATATGGGTTTGTAAAACTGAAGGAGAGAGAAGGGTGCAGGAATTTGAAGATAAAGAAACAAAGGAAGACCAGTTAAAAGTCAAGTCTTTTTCTTTTGCTGGTTTCTTGGGGAATTCCTTAGTACACTTCTTATTCGAAGGTAAGTGCCTGTTGATTCTGTCATATTTTCAAATTCAAAAGGTGCTATACCTACAGCAAACTTGCTCATATCAGGAACAGGATTTGAGTTCTTTGCAGATGACTCAGTGCTTGTCACCAATTTGTTATCAACTGTACTTTCTCCATCGTTAACCTCATGGTTGGGAGCAGGCACAGTGTTATCCAGCAGGCCTTCAGAATCTGAATTATCAGGAATTTCCTTTAAATTAAGTGAACTATTATCTAGATTAGGACTAGTTAAAGAATGTTCATTTTCTGGTACCTGTTCGCTGATACTGGAAAACTTAGTTTCCAATGTTACCATCTTATCAGAAGATCTTACTTCTGCAACATCTACTTCGTTCCTGGATGGTGATGATGTAACAGAATTTCCAGTTAAAGGTGTATCAACAGGGATATCAGAGTCACTGTTTGTGCTTTCTGCTTGCTCTAATGCTGCCCAAATTAATCGCTGCTGTTCCTCTAGTTCTTCCAAGGTCAGAGTATCCTCATCCATGGTTGAGTCCACTATTTTTGGCTGAGAAACATCACTGGAAGGATTCAATGATGAAACAGTGTTAGCAAGAGGAGGATGGGTGGGTGTTGAAGGTTGAGTTGGTGTAAGACTTCGTGGAGTAAGTGGAGGGGTGCCTTGTGGTAAAGGAGGAGGAGTTGAAATCACTGGAGGTCCAGGTGGCAGTGGAGGTTGGAACTGAAAACTGTTAGTTGTTTGAGATCTTTGTGACACTTCCACATCTAGAAACAGATAACAGGCTTCTATTAGAATCTGAAGTCTGACTACAACAACATTCAATGCCAAAACGTTAGGAGATTAACTATCAGACAAATGCCTTCTCATACCTGGTTTTCAGCTGAGATAGAACAAGCTTTCTTAAAGTTTCAACATCCACTACATCCACAACATCAAACTACCTGTTTGGGGATTTTAACTCTCCTGGCCATTTCATGAAAAAACTATGAAACAAACAAACAAATCTCTTGAATGTACTGAACAGACTTTTCTTCCATAGTTAGACACACTACGGTACCCTCTCTTATAAGAAATCCAAAAGCAAAGATACAAGCTTCTCCATCAACTCTAACATTAAAATAACACCAAGACCTCCTGTTTGACTCATTTTTAAACAAGCTGTGAGTCTGTAACATCCTAAAGTATTTAATCCAAGCATTTTAGGATTGGGAGGTCTTTATAGCAGAATTTTCTTTAAGATGCTTCTAAAGTAAAGAGATTGGAACGGGTAACAGCATTCCAATTGCTTTGAGCACATCTAAAACTTCTTGCTTACCTTAAGCATTACCACAGTGAATACTGAAGCACTGGTTTCTCTTTGTCTACACTAACATTTCAATCCAGAGAAGTTACTTTGGAAATAAAAATTGAAACTAGGGGAAAAAAAATGAAATGCAGAATAACTATACCAGAATCTATGTCCATGTCAGCTACTGCTACCTCCACGTCATCTTTTGGTCGTTTTGAATGATGAGAGCTTGGCTGTGGTGCAGTCCTTTTATTGCTAGATTTTGAACTTGGCTGAAAGGAAGTTAACCAGGAAAACAAAATAAGTTGGAATTAGATTATTTAATGTAACATTTCCAGCTTTAAGGACACATGTAAAACAATTCTGTAATTATCCAGTTATTTGGTGAGTCTGCAAACTAGACATTTGAGATATTCAAAGAAACTGAATAGAACTGTAGTTTGATTAGGTTGAAGTTGCAAAGGAGCATTATTAAACAGTAGAGACTGAGTGCAGAACACCTATCTTCCCTTCTTTAATGGGAATATTCTACAGTGGACAATATTAGGTGAGAGTCAGAGAAGATCTGAGAATCATACACAACAGTGTTTTCTCAAGTCACTGTATTAAGATTACTGTAAATCATGTCTACAGTAAGTAACTTTTTCACTTATTAGGGAAGTCTGGAAACCAGATTGGTTTTAGGCTGTAAAAGTTTATAGTTACCTTTTTTTCTAAACATGGAACTTTTCTGTTAGAACAGGTAAGCCAAGTTGTAGACTACCTTACTGGTTCAATGGACTGAAAAAAATCACTACACAGTTAACTGTTTACTGTAAAACTAATAAAAGCATCAGGACTTCATAACTGGTAGTATCAGTGAGATAGTCTAAATGAAGACATAAACAAGAGATCAATGTCTTCACTAACTACATGACAACTTTTCTTTTTCGAGAGTAAAACTGAGATATATTCACCGCATGAAAATTAGAAAGGTAGTGTGCAAAAACATCCTTCTGTTGAGATGGCTGCATGGGGATGGAACCAAATATCTGCCATTCCTATGACAAAAAAAGAGAGACAAAAGGCTGAACACTGCATATGTTTCGCTTAACAACATGACAGTAGAACTAGAGAGAAATGCTAAGAGATTAACAAGCAAGACGAATTCATCCTCTCATCAGAAGCCTTATTTATCAGAGGTAAGTAGTTCTTAAGTAGGAACTTAGGTAGGCAAACCAAAAGTATTGCAACCTGTGAATACAAAGAACTAATGGAGTGTATTATTATTATTATTACTTGGTAATTTATTATTAGTGTTATTACTTGGTAGTAGTAGTAATAATATTTAAAAAGCATCACAAGAACATGCAGAAAATGTAGATGGGCAAAAGGAACAGGCACTCGTACATAATTTTTTGTCTTTAAAAGAAACGCAATTAACCTAGGCTCCTGTTGGTCTTATAATGGAAATAAACACCACAGAAGCACTGCCAGACCTTGCCCAGATATATCAGATGTCACCTGAACAGCTCCCACCTCCAAATCAAGCGCCTTAATAGGCTGTTGAAAGAAAACTGCCAGATCGATGGTGCAGAACATTAAACTTGGCTAGCAGAAATAAGCATTACTTAATAGGCTGTTCAGAAAGCAGAGACAGCCACTTACATCTGGGATCCCACTCGGAGTGGAGATATTAAAGCCTGGATAGTTAATCAACTTAGAGACATCGTAAGTGACACGTTTTGGTTGAAGATATCCTTCATCTTCCGTTTCATTATCATCTATAAGTAAAAAACATAATTATTACCAACGTTAATTAATGTTACTGAATAAAGCCACAGGATTACGAACAAAGTTTTTGGTTTTTGGAATATACGTATTGATAGACGGCAGCAACAGTGACCAGATCTAACACATACATACCTTTACCATCATAAAGCGCAAGTCCCGAGTGCTCCATTTCAGCCTCTTTGAGCCAACCTGGCGGATAACCAAGCTGACGCATGCGATATATAAACGGTGGAAGACTCTTAGCTGTGACACCAAGTGCATCTTGAAGTTCCCCACTGAGTTGAGAAAACAAGTCGTCCATGACTGAGGTCTTTTTTTAAAGGAAGTCATTAACACGCTGTTGCATTTTAAATGATCACGCTAAAATAATTTACCTCAACCCATGTTGCTAGTCAATTCCAGAAATAACAAATTTAGGGCAAAAACAACTCTGATGTAAAGAAAACTTGTAACACATATTTCTCCACACAAACGTACATATGGTTAGACATTCTATGAGAAGTAATTCTACTTTGAGAACAACTCACTTCATGGCTTGTTACTTCTGCTTCATGGCCTTAACTGTAACTATCAGGACAGGAAGGGTGGAACTTAACAAAACATGAAATTTACTGATGATTTCTGTAGAGACTGATAGCATCATATTACCATTAAAAAAAATATATATATATGGAATAGAGAGAAGACAGCAAGGGATATTCCAAGCCCAATATTTTCAGATTCCTGCATGCAATTTAGTTTATCAGGAACCTTATGTATTTGCAGTTCTCCCTGTGAAAGGAATCTGAAAAGCAACAGAATGAAATTGCTCTCCCTACGTTAAGGACGAGGTTGTGGGGAAAGGCAGTGAGATGTGGCTTGAAAAATGTGCAATTCATTAACATTCGGCAAACAAATTCAAGCACAATACACCCATAATTAAGAGTCGCAGATGGACTTAGAAGATTTCGGATAGCAACACCTGGCATTCCAAAGGCAGAAAAGTCATTCCAGAAAAACATTGCAACAGCTAATGAAAGGAAAAGAGATACCTAATTACTCCTGGTTTAAATTTTCCAAACCTCTCTTCTACTTCCTCTGCATGATAACGCTGCTGAAAATTCTGATTGCTTGCTTCACCACAAGCTTCCATAAACTCCTTTCTCTTCTCACTTATACGAGCTGCATTTCGTGGCTTGAAGATAATACAATTGGGAAGTTTAAGTAAGTTTGGACAATTAACAGTTCATGCATGTCTTCACCAAATGTAAAACTGGTAATCCCTGCAAGCAACCTTTTTCTGCATAGCTGAGGTATATCTACAATTGTAATGAACACTACGTACTGAAAAAACAAAGAGTATTTGCATGTTATCTAGTGGCATACAGGAGACATACCTAGGGACATTCTGCAGTTTGAAAAAAGGAGACATTCAAAACATTATGTTATGAAAATGATTTACATTCTGATTTAGCGTTAGAACTTACACATATGAGCCATATGACCTAATCAAAAGAGATGTATAACTGTACACCCTGACCAGTGCACCTGTTTTTTAAATGGTGTAGATCCACTGAAACATTTCTTGAAGAGAGGCAGTCTCTTAAATACTAATGTAGAGTTTACCTTTGGGCAGTCCTTCATTTGATGCTCTTCAGAGCCACAATTGAAACAGTGCGATTTTGGCCTGCTTAAAAAATATAGAAAAAAA
>PPHD01030734.1:0-10245 GCA_002909625.1 Bambusicola thoracicus | reverse complement strand
GGTAAAGCTTACTGAAATCAGTGGGAGACTTTTTATAGGTTACTGTAGCCTTGGATAGTTGCAGGCCCAAAAAGAGTATTTGTCCCCTATGCTCAGAGGACATTAGAACTATCCACTGCAAACCATTTGACATTTTCTCAATCACTCCAGCAATGGATACCACCAGCGTGCATGTATTAGAAGAAAGCAAGAGTAAGAACAACTGAAATTGGAGACAATAATACAATTATTCAAACTAATAATACTAATCTCATTATGTCGTTACTGTAGCAGCAAAAATAACCTCAAGATTTATTCTAGTGTGTGGGATGGAGGACCTATGTGTACCTGAGTGTGTACAAGATATGATTAGACAATAGCTTTCTCCCAGTGTACCCTAGGACACGTGGATCTTTGATCTCTCTCTCCAACCACCCATCTCGGAGTTGTTTTAAGAAGAATGACAGCTGTCCCCATTATCCAATGCTCAAGGAAAAAAAAAAGAAAGAAAGAAAAATAAGGCAAAGCCCCAGTGCTCTGCTATGGCTAGTGTTACCCTCAGGCATTTCTGGTATGTTTCTGTTATAAATTAATTTTATATGTGGCCAGGAAGCACAACATCTTATTGCATCATGTAAGAAAATACCATATTTCTTCCCTGTTAGTCATTTCCAGTCTCTATACGCATCTGGTGGGAGCGTGTCAGAAGATCTGTCATTAAGAGCTTTGTCTCTCAATGCAGTTTCATGCCTGGGCCTCATCTTGAAGTAATAAAATCAAATCGTACTTTAGTTTTTTCCCTTTTTAACTGTGTCTTTTTGTTGTGCTTCTCTCTTTTAAACGTGACATCCATTTTCTTTTCTACCAAAAACAGCTTTTACCACTTCTACCTCTGGGCAGTTTTCTTTTGAGTGGAGATAAAAATTAACCCTGGTGCTCTCCAGGAGAATCCGAACACCGTCCATCTCCACCAAAGGCTGGCCAACATTTTAACATCTCCAACTTCTGGGGCACTCTTAGAAAAAGAATTAATAAATAAACCAAAACGCTAAAGAAGGAAAAGCAGTAGAAGACCAGACAGTCCAGCTCGTATGAGTGATAATACAAGGTCTGAGATGATGGCTAGCAATACTGCAGTATTTGCTGGAGGAGCGCAGATTTGTTAGTGATTGCAAAGGCTCATCTGTAGTATGATGAACATGGCTTCTCTCCCACTTCTCGTTCTCTTTTTTTTTCCTCTATCTCTTGATCAAGCCAACATGTGCTTCACTGCTTCCGTTGTTTTCCCAATGACAACTCCAAAACATGTCTGCTAAGCGTTAGGGGAAAGATAGCAAGCCTTTTGCACAGCACAGCAAAGACTTTCATTGTTCCTGCAAAGCCAAGGTCCATGCCACAGTCTAGAGCACTGTCTACTAGCACAGTGCCTGTCAGCTCACTACCCCACACACACAGCTTGAACGCTGCAGCAACAGAGTTGGATCATTTCTGCCCTGCTGCAGTCTTTCATTATATAAAGCCAAGAGCTGCCTGTTTCTGTCACTGCCTTGTCTCCTGTGAGTGTCTCTTTGTCACCTAGTTAATCTGGGAACTAAGATATAGATAGGAGAAGTTGTGTTCCCTTGTGGTCAGAATAGTTCCGCTGACATAAGCCTCACAACTCATAATGGAAGCAGGAAAATGTGACAAAATGCATCTAATGTAATTAGTGTAACCTTTCTGCCAGGTGGTTAACAGCAGAGAAAATGTCTGGATTTAATATACCCATGGCTCCCCTTGATAACGGACTGAATTCCAATCTCCTCTTAGAAACCTGAGAAAACTAAACATACCCTCCCCGAGAGCTCTTAAAGAGATGGATTTCCACCACTCGTATGCATTCCCAGCTCTTTATTAGGCTCAGGGGAGCACAGTCATAAAGCCAGGCAAAACCAGCAATGGCAATATATATCCAGATAATGAGTAGGAGACCCCTCTTTCTTGGTTTTGTTGGCAAGGGTCCACCTGCCTCCACTCCCTCCCTCTAGTGAAGGTGCCCCAGAAGAGCCCCATAGCTCCTGCAGCATGCCCAAGGTCAGGACTGGTGAGCAGTTTCACTCCAGCACATGGTGGAGGACCCCAACTTCACTGCCTGTGTTACTGATAGAAGAGTTTCCACCCGGCTGCTCAACCCCTTAATGACAACATACACTGAGGTGCCACATCAGTCCCTGTGTGGTGCAGAGCTGCAGAGTGGGAGTTTAGGCAGCAGAATGCCATCAACCCCCATCCGGTTATCAGCAAAATGGAGTCAGCATTGGAGTCACTATCATAAAAGTTGTGTCCACATCCGTATGCCCTGGGGACAAGAGTCTCTGAGACTTCCTGGTGTCAGGTGGCTGGAAAGCAATAGCTGTGGCTTCCAAAAGTGATTTATTTCCTCAGTTGTGCATGACTGGGAGGTTGCATCATCCCAGCTTGGAGGTGGGACCTTCACCTCTCTGCCAGTGGGATTGCTATAACCTGCTCTGTCCAGCAGCTGGGTTTCAACCTATTTGGAAGCTACTGCTCCATGCTGAATGGTGCCCAAGGCCAGCTGTAAGAGGTATTTCCAAATGCATTTCATCATTTGCAGCTGCTTATACATGATTTGGGATGATGATGAAAGTGTTGATCTTCAGTCTGAAAGACTTAAAGGATTTCACTCATTTAGTTGAACCTAGCCATATAGGAGATGGATGGCTTTTTTATTACTAAATGTACTGCTCTCCCCTTCCATTCCCTCACCCACCTTACTGGGTCTGAAATACACAGGAGATGGATATTAATTCAGTTCTGGATTCTTCACTGGATTCAGTTAAGCTCAAAACTAAGCATAACTCAGGGATGAAGACGTACAGTCAGAAATGATTGGGAATGCATGAGTGGAAAACACTGAGTTTGGAGGATTTGGCTATTTTCCAGGCTTTGCACATGATAGACTTTTGCCTGACTAACATATACTTTGTGCCCACTCTCAATCTAGAAACTTATTTGGACAACCTAAGCGATTCTTTCTGAGACCCTTTTGAACTACCTTCCCCAGATGTGAGAAAAAGAGGAGGCCCTTTCTCCTTTCCTTAAATCCCTCACTAAAACAATACAAGGCCTTGACTCCAGGAAACAAAGGAGCAGAACAAGAGCCAGGACCAAGGAAGGACACAAAAGGACAGAAAAGACAGAGCTGGCATCCTTGAGAAATAGCCCAACCGGTAGCAAAGAGACAACAGGAGATGTCCACAGGCAGTTCTCCAGACAGATCCGCTCATCCATCCATCCACAGACCCAGATGAGGAGAGCTGGGACAAGTCAGTACTAACAGCAGGGCTGTGCGGTGTGCTGCTCAGTGTTTGGATAACACAGCCAGCCATCCTCCTGACTGTCCAAACACATCTTGTGACGTGGGCTGAGGCAAGAGGGGCTGTCTGGACAGTTTCAGAGAGGACTCATCTTTCCCATCTGTATTGAAACAACTCCATTTAGTTCCTTTCTTTGCTTTCTTTCCCCATAGCAATTCTTTCCATCTCTTTTTTTATCCGGAAGGCCCATCCCCACGGCCATCTACAGCATAGCAGTTTTGTACTGAGCAGCATCAACCCGCAGCAGGGGAGCTTGGCGAGGGGAGCTGACGTGAGCTCTCCTGGGCAGAGTTTGTGTAATGCCATGGGAACTCCTGGAATGAGCAAGAGTTCTGTAAAGAGGAGATATTCCTGCGGTCATTACACACTGCGGGATGATCCTCAATCCTGTGAATTGCTTTCATTCATCTCAGCTGATGTCAACAGTCCAAAGCAATTTTAAGCACTTGGATCATAGAGGATATATAACAATCTGATGATAAGTATGGCTCCCCGGTGAATGAACAGGATATCACAGACTTGTTTCATCTTCCACATGAGTTGGAGTTGATTCCTTCTCTTCTCTGTGAATTTTCACACAGTTTCTCACAACAGGTTACTTTCTACTCGGAGAAAGCATTGCCACGATACTCAGGCTCATCATAAGCACACAGACACCTCCGGATCTCCTGAAGATACTTAACATGAACTTCTTACAACCTGCAATTCATTTTCTCTTTCTAACGAACACCCTCATTTTTACATACAGGTATCATTTTGGCTCGTGCACTCAGCCCGTACTGTGCATCTGTGGGACCAGTAACCTTGAATCAGTACATACCCTCTCACACTTCTCTAAGGTGCATCAATTTTAGAGACAGTCATGGTCCTTCCCGTGGTATTCCTATCTGACTACCAATTCTCTTGGATAATGACATTGTATTCCTCATTTCAGATAGACCATCTACAATACCAAAATAGCCTTTGTAAGAGATGATAAGAAATGCCCACAGTATTGCACAAGAAGAGCAATTTTGTATTTTTTCAATGATTCAAATTTCAGCAGCCACTTGCAAATGCTGCAGTTCTCATCTGGCAGCTGCTTGCAGTGAAAGAAAACCACTGAAGTGAGCTCAGGAGTCAGGTTATTTTGGCTGTTTGTGCATGTGTATTTCTTTAGGCCTTAAAAATAAGACAGTGAGAGAAAACAAACTCCAATCTTAGCTTGGAGAGTATAACATGGGTTGTGTTTTCCAGTATATTTTGGCCCTTGTGTTCAACCTACAAGGTATATTGTTCACCTATATGTCCAGATGGACTGTGTCTGGGGATGGAACTGGGTGATGTTTAAGCTCCCTTCCAATCCAAGCCATTCTGTGATTCTGTCTGGACTTGGAAGGACACGCGTGCAAATACTCATGCATGTGTATGTGCTTGTACGCATACAGAAGTCCAGACCTAAATTTATGATTACAGAATGCATCGTTTGTGCTGATATTGTACGTGATGCCACGGTGAAGACCTTCAGTCAAAGATCTCAATCTATTCTGAAGTCATTCAAGAACCACATAGCCAATGGCTGTAGCCTTGTGCTACAGGTTGCCTTGAAGCACCCTCACTAAAGCAGGTTGCTTGTCAGAGGAGAAGCAAGCACGGTGCTCAGCAGCAGGGTGAGCCCCAGCAGAGGGCCACAAGGCTTCTGTGAGAGGCTTTGTTGAGCAGGGCACAAAGCAATCAGCATCCCGGATCTGCTCTGAGCACCACAGAAAGGAAAATGAAGTTCTAAATTAAAAAAAAAAAAAAAGAAAGAAAGAAAGAAATCCTGTCAAGGTTAATCTTTCAAAAGCATTCGTTCAGCTGGGTGCCCTACTCCTCGCTATATTAATTATGAAGACTCTCCCTGCAATCCATAAAAGTGAAATATGAGTGAAACGTAAGCTCGCTGCAGTTGCATTTAATATTTTGCTTGCTAAATCCACCGCAAGCAGGAGTTCATCGAGCCTCGGGCTGCCTAAAACACGCAGTCTCATTCAATGAGCACTAATCTCCTCCGCTGGATCTTCAAGCTCATGAAGCGATGCTAAAGGCTCATTTGCTCCAAGAGCTCCCGGGGCTGACGGGGCCAACTCCAGGTGCAGCAGCGAGCGTGGCTCTGAGATGAGCACATCCAAAGGAGCCGAATCCAGGCGATTTGATGTTGGAGACAAAGAGCACTCGGCTGAGTTTGCCAGCCGCGGGAATGCTGGCGTAAAGAGCCCCCGCTAAGAGTCTCGAGCAGCCAGATCAATAATAATTTCCACCAACGGCACTGTTTCGCAGAGCTCCTTACACATCCCCGTGGGACACACAGCTGGGCGCTGGGCTGACGTTTTGCAGATGCGGCTCCGGGAGCAGCGGTGGAGGCGGCGGGAGAAGGAAACAGGAGGGGGAGAAGCGGCTGAAACTCATTACTTGGGGAGGTCGTGGGGGTCAGCGACAGTGGCACCGAATGGATTTTTCCAGTCGTTTCGAGCTGAGATTTGCACTCTGTAATCTGAATGCTTTTATCTATTTCTGAAAATAGACAGGAATTTTTTCCACAGGCTGGTCCAATCTGGCCATGGAGATGCAGGGAAGGATTACAGGGATAAATTCAGGTTTTGTTAAAGCAAGCGATGCTTTTCCAAACCAAACATAGACAGCTTCCTTGCAGCATAAACACACGTACAAGAGCCCCCTGTGAAACAGATGCAATGCCGGGTGCCCTGCACTGCCCTGCGGTCCCTACCTCCTGCTTTGCACACTGTTTGAGCCTCCGGGCCAGCTGTGCTGGAGCCAGTGAGAGCTCTCCAAGGCTGCAGAGAATGCTCTGCATTTGTTTCCCGTGCTGAATGGACGAGTTTACTCAATGATTATTTTCTGTTTCACTCGCCTTATGCTGCAGCTAAGCTTCCTCTCTTGCTTAGTCACGTCCTCTTCTGGCAGAGGTTTCTTTGAAAAGAGAGCTGGTGTTAGAAATTAGGGCAGAAACCATTGTGGGGGGAGGTATAACACAGCAGTCTCAGGGGTGAGGAACTGCTAAGAAGCCAGCATATTTACTAAGTCTTTTCTATCTATCCAGAACAGACAATACAATGCTAGGGCCTCGTTCCGGTGTTACTGAAGGACTTTGAGCTGGAAACTAGAGCATGTACTTGGGTATCTGCATGCCAATGCTTTGGGGTACAATACTGTGAAATCACACAGCCTGCAACCTCGCAGCATCAACTGTTCTCATTTTACCTCTTGGTGTCCCTTAGTGTCACCAGTCCTGACCTTGAGCAACTCACCTACCACCCTTGGCCTGGGCTCCTTCCAAGGGCCAGTGATGAACAAGCTATCCTTTCTTCTTACCTGTATTTTAGCCACCTCACTTTATACACGCAAACTAAAAAGTGTTTATAATCCATTGTGATGCCCTTTTTGGGTGGCAAGAGCTAAGGACTGAGATGTGACCCCGCTGTCTTGGTCTGCAGGCTGGGCAGCAGACCCAGAGCTGTGTTTCCCATGCTGCCATCGGGTGGCTCTGCCTAGCCAAACCCACAAAGGAAACACCCTTGAGCAGTAATTACAGGGAGAAGTATAAAACAAAAGGTCATTCCATTAAGCATTGCAATTATTAATGACTTTAATTAAAAAACAAACAAACAAACAAACAAAAACCTTGAAGTGAGGAGGTATAGATCTGCATGGAAAATAGCATATGTGGTTAGGCTCATCAGGGCAAGCAAGAGTTGGAAGGCCATGCCAAGAGCTGCTAAAGCATCCTGACAGCTCTGAAAGATGGTGATGGCAAGGGAATGTCCCCTAGGAGTCTCCTCAGCTGGAGATTCACAGCAGGGAAAGGGTCTCCTAGGAGGCAGCCAAAGCCACTGAGCTTCAGCTGGTTGACAATAGAGGTTTAGGTCAGCACTTCTCTATGCTATCCAGCACGTCCAGCAAAACAAAGCAAACACACACACACAAAAAAAAAATCCACAGCAAGTGCAAAAACCCACTGACATTCATCCATGTCGTTAACATTTACACATTTACAGGCAGTCAGTCTCTCACCACCTTCCTGTCTGTGCACCCTGCCATTTGCCTGAGATCAGAGCATTCTCATTGCAAGCCAAAAGCAAGCACTGCCTTGGGAGTCAAATGCCTTCAGACACAGCCATTCTCTGGCACTGAGGAAGATACATCAACCATTTCCCCCAGCCAACTAATGCTGACAGTAAAATTACTTGAATACGTAATTTGGAAATTAAGTTTCTGTGATTTCCCAAACTGGTCAGATTGGAACTTTCAAGGTCCCCTTCTCCTGGGCAAGGAAAGAGTCTGAAAACAAGCTCCGAGGTAGCATTCAAGGGAATTTGCTTGTGGGGCAGGAGGTCCATGCAGAAAGCACCTCAATGCCAAGAATGTTAGCATAGTGCTTGGGCTCAGAGGACTCTACAGCTTGCTCCCAGGGATCCTACCAGGTAGGGTGCCCCACACATCAGCCTTCCCCCACCCATAGTGGATGGGCTTTGTGCTATCAGAACTCCATCTGCTCTTCTGTTTCTCTCTCTGCCCTCCCCAATGAACAAATAACAGCAGACTCCTGTTCAGCCTTGTCTATTTTGGGATCTCTAACAGTCCTAGTGATAATCACTGATATAAATGTTTACACTGATAGGAGACTGGCCCATATTGTGCAGAGATAATAACAGTACAATTTGATATTCAGGAGGTGCTGATGATCTCCAAATATAGAAACTGCGTAATTGGTGGCATCGCAGGCTGGAATTCAAAAAGCAGATAAATGGAGAAATGGATATGCTGTTTATTGCAGCTTTGACAGTTCACAACAGGAAAGCTGTCTTGATTAGGCAAGGGCCAGACTGCAGAAGGCAGAGCACAGGGCAGAGGGGTGAAGCACTGTGATATTCTATCAATGGGAGAGAAAAACACAGAAAACCTGAAAATACACCTAATGCCAAGCTCGCTCCATTGTCCATGACTGTGCAAGGCAGTGACAAGGCAGGCTGACAGTACCATGAAAATCTATTGTGTAACTGAATGGGAAAAGCATTGCAGCCTTTACTACCTTTACTACCAAGCCCACTTCAGGCAAGACAAAGCCTTTGGCCACCACAACCCATGCATGTCTGCAGTGAGAGCAGCCAACAAGGCTGTGGTGAGAGGATGCTCAGCACCAACCCTGAGCACCTGCACCACAGGCTGTGTTCAGCGGGCAGGTACAATAGCATCATGGAATCTCTGGTTTTGGATAAAGTGACACAGCTCTTTTCTCTGTAAGGTCTTAGGAGAAAATGGTCCTGTGATCTTTTCCCTTCACATAATGAACCACCCACATTATGTCCAGTAACAGAAGGTCAGTGTTTCGGAGACAGTCATATCATGACTGATAATGGCAGGGAAACAAACAAACGAACCAAAAAATACCACACGGGTTCCTAGTCTGTCATCCTTAGATCCATTATAAGGGTATTTATCTCTTACTGACGACAACAAAAATAATGGGTGCTCAGGGCTTTTAATATACAGGCTGCTGGCTGACTACAGAGTCCTTATGCACAGGTGTAAGCACTTAGCTTCACACTTGTAGGCTGAAACCACTGAAAGACTTCCTGGCAGAAGCTCTCCTTTGTCAGAAGTCGTGTGTTCGTGCATTTGAGAGTGTGCACGTTTGGGGCTGTGCCCTTCTCCCATTCTCAAAAGGGTGCTGGTAGTATTAGTTACCTAATGACTGGAAAGATACCCATCTGTCTGTCCTTTGGAGTTTCCATGTGGCAGCGATACCCACAGGGCTGAGTGCTGTGCGGTTTGGACTGCCAAAGTCACCCAGGATATAAAGCTATTTTGTGCAGCCCTTCCCTCCCACACAGACAAAGCCAGATCCACTTTGACTTTGACCTTTATTGCTGCTGCTGAAGAAAGCACTCACAAGCTTCTGTTGCTAGAGAAGAGAGACCACAGCCCGCCTGTTCTGCAGTCCTAAGAGTTAAGCAGCAAACTGGACTCTAAATGTCCCCAAAGTTAAGGGAATCAGTGCTTACTTGTGAACTTCACATGCATCATCTTAGTGTATGAAGAACTAAAGTTCTACACATGCACTGCTGCTCTGCCCTGCCTGTATCTTTGTTGTGAGTAGCCAAAAAGGGAGAGAAAGAGAAAAGAAAGAAGGGGAAAAAAATGTCAAAAGAGTTTCAAGTGAGAAAAAAATAGTGATAACACTCTATAGCATGTATGTGGCATTTAGTGTGCTGTTACAGGCTTATGTTGGCCAACTTCTGAACTGCACTATAGATTATTGAAGTGGGTTATTCTGCATTGTTGGAGCAGTGAGGGTGAGAGTCTCCGGGACTTGTACAGCTTTCTGCCAGACAACACCACAGGATTTTTACTCAAATTCTACAGTCAGGGAAATGAAAGCGCTGAGAAGTTGCATGTCTTGGCCAGGGACCCACAGCAAGTCACTGGCGTGATTTCCCTGGGCGCTCAGCCTTGCTCTTGGTCAGCAGCACTGTCGGACAAGAAGTGTTTTGGTTCAAGTGGACAGGCATGGAGTTTCACACTAGATCTCCCCAGCAGCATGAACTACATGTGTCTGGGGACACTTCCATGTGTTTTGCTTGGCTCTGTGTCAGTGATGGAGAGGGATGAGAGACTGCAACTGGCTCAGTGTCAGTGCCCAGAGGTCACAATGACTTGTCCAATGGACCCTGACCTCTCCAACCAGGTCCAGACTTGTCTGCACCAAGTCAACTCCCACACTGACAGATTCATCAGGCATTTTGCTCAAATAACTGGCAGGGGATGTTCTTGTTGTTGAACATGTGCTTCAGCTGGATAGAGATTGCTCAGCCTGTAGGGAATCTGTGCTGTGGCAAAGGCAGATGAGAAT
>PPHD01030731.1:0-10247 GCA_002909625.1 Bambusicola thoracicus | reverse complement strand
GTCCCTTTCAACCCAAGGCCATTCTGTGATTCTACGATTCTATGACAAGGGGAAATAGCTTTAAACTGGAAGAGGGTAGATTTAGACTAGATATTAGGAAGAAATTCTTTACTGTGAGGGTGGTGAGACACTGAAACAGGTTGCCCAGCATGGCTGTGGATGCCCCCGCCCTGCAAGCACTTAAGGCCAGGCTGGATGGGGCTCTGAGCAACCCGGGCTAGAGGGAGGTGTCCCTGCCCATAGCAGGGGATGGGAACTGAATGATCTTAGAGGTCCCTTCCAACCCAAACCATTCTGTGATTCTACTGCAGTACTGCAGTTCTGTTTCAGTGGCAAAAGGCCATAAGGCATAAATAACTTTTCCTCCAAACATCCCCAGAGACCTGAAGAGGCCATTTTATGTTACAGTGTTTTGTAGCTCTTAGAGAGAACATCCCCATCCCACAGGCAGGAGGAGGGCAGCACTCAGCAAGGCAGCAGAGCCCGTGTTTGCTCACAGTGCCCCCCAACAGCAGGGCACTGTGCACAGAGACTGCCAGGACAGCAGCAACCAGCAGCTATCCGCTGCTGACAGGCAAAGCAGCATCGCAACTTCACAACAGTTCTTTGTTCCTTTATCCAATTTATGCTGGAGAAATGGAGGTTTCACGTTATTTCTGCTGCTAACATAATAATGAATTCATTATGAGCTATAACATACACTATTTATTTCCGATAGATACCTGAAGCCAAGCTGTTTGTTATCCATTAATTAATCTTCCTGAGGTTTCAGGGATGAAACAGAAACACATTCTGAACACAGGGTGAGTGCCCTGACCCCCCTCTCCCATGACTTGGGGAACACTCAGCCCATCTGTGCCCATTTTGTGTTCTTACCATACCCCACCCAACTACTATTAGTGCTCCTGTTAGAAAACCTAACATCCTACTTCATGGTTTCACCTCTGTAACCATACTGTTTGGTTTCTGACCCTTAACAGAATACTAATAACTGAAAGCAAAAGCAGTGCAGCACAGCACTTCCAACACGGGTGCAAACACGACAAGCTACGTAAACAATTGTAACTGAATATGGTGTCAACTTATTAGAGGTCATTTTATTTGTTTTTTAACAGTTGTTACAAAATACTTATCTGGAGGGTTTTTTTGTTTTGTTTTTAATTTACCTCCTCTGCTTTAGCCTTATAAAGTGTCTCGCTGGAAAACAAAGCATCACATCTACTGGCTTACTCTGTAACAGCCTTCCATTCCGAGGGCTAACCAGCATTTGCTATTACAAGATCATTCAGAGCCATTCCCCAAATCCACAGAGCTTAAGAGCTGACGGTTATCAGCTGCTCTATACCCTTTCCTGGAGAACAAGTAAACTCTCATTTAATTGTTGCTTCCTTCCTTCCTATAGAAATAACTGCATTATTATTAAGAACCGATACACTACTTCAGTTGTCATCTAATCTAAATTTGCACCACTGAAAGAAGAATACCAACGAGCTGAGAAGCAATTCACACATTCCAGATAAACTTAACTCCTATCTAGAATTAAATTTATTTATGGAATTAGTTTTGGCGATTGCCAGGCAAACCAACATGCAACAATTAGATGTACACTCCCAGCAAAAGGCTGTTCAATTCTTGCAGCCAAGTGTATGCCCAGCTCCTACTGTTATTCAGTTTCAAGAAAGCTTCAGATGATGTTAAATCAGAATAAGAAAATACTTCAAATGTAATCTTCTCCTGTCACTAGTGCCGCTGTTCAAACACAGCACTTGTGTAGGCATGTGCTATTTGAATTAGCTTAAAGTTACAAGGTATTACTTCAAAGTTTTGCTATCGTATTCCTTAGGTGCTGTCTACTTGTTCTTAACCAATTTCACAGCCTCTTCTGTAATCCAAGGAAGAGACACTTGGAACTATCCTATGGTTCATAAAAGCAAGTGCAACAAGTGTCTCAGTCCTTAAGAGCAACACTCCTGAGACAGCTCACCTAAAGCTGCCCTACTGAACGGACAAAGCCACTCACCACCAGACCCACTGTAGACGTTCAGAATTCCTCAAAGCAGTACTCCTGCTGCTTCACACTGACTATTTCTCAGTCTTGTAATGTTACATTACAGCTCTAGTGAAAAACTGATTCTGAGAAACCGAGAAAGAATGAAACAGCCTAAGTCGTACTGCAAGTACTGCGTGTGCTTCCCAAGTTCTGTGCTTATGGAATAGAAACACTCTAAGCACTACCCACAGCATCACCTGCAAGTGTCTTTTGGAGGACAACACACACTGATAAACGTAAATGAAAGTGGACTTCCATCCCTCACCAAATACCATGTAGTTATTTTGAAGGTCTTGGAGATGTTCTGTGGGTCACAGCAACAAAGTAAATTTATTTATTTATAATTATGTCACCCACATCCAATTACCAAGCAAACTAATTTGAAGCCAAATGCGTTATACCTATATATGCCTATATGTTGTATTATGCACATGCAAAGGACACTGTAAAAGGCAACACTATATAAAGCACTACCATCTTCTGGCCATCCCTTTCCTGTAGTATATGCATCAGTAATTGCAATATTTTCAAACACATCATTCTTTGAATGGCATTAGAAGGACAGGAAAAATGTGAAGCTTTTCCTTCCTGAAAGGGAGGGAGCACGTATGCATTTATTTACTTTTAATTTCTACTTGCAAGGAGTAACATAAACAAGAAGAGGAACATGGCAGGCCACAGATCATACTGGAAGCTATCTGACAACACAACCCAACAGCTCTCTAGTTTTAACCTTGTGCTTTACCCAATATACCAGCCCAGTGTCCTCCAAGGCACAACAGGATGTACATGTAATCACAGATCTTAAAAGCTTTAAGATGTTTTTTATCTATTTATGGATACAGATCCAGACTTGAATCCAGTTTTATCTGCACATTTTGCACTTTGAAAGCCTACTGCCGAATTAAATCAATCCTAGGCACACCACCTTCAGAAAGCTTTAATTACTGAAAGAGAGGATGATGGCAGCATCTTCAGATTATTCCCCATTCCCTGAACAGAATTGATATCAAGCAATAAGAAATTGCACTTCTGGTCACAGATCCAAGATTCCTTCCCCATAACAAATGACCCAAACTGTTGGAGGTTTTCTTACGGCTCTGCTCCAATACGTACCCTCCTCATGGCTCTAATTCCCCTGACCCAGCTTCTCCAATATTTTCTCCCAAAATAAACACACAGCTCACTAATCAGTGCTCTTGTTTTTGTAATTGCCATGTTACTTCACAGGAAACCTTTCACCTCGCCTGGTGCAGCTTTTGCTCAGCCTTTCCAAAATGTTTGTGTTTTCAGTAGCTATAGATACAGTTTACACACAGAAATGGATTTAATTTCATCTTCACTCAGCCTCAGCGGTTGCTATTACGTTGACCTAACCCCACTCTTACTATTTCCAACATTTGATCAAGCTCAAAAGAAGATATTTAGCAGCCACTTATGTTTGAAGCTTTTTGCTTTTTTAAATTTACTGTTCAAAACTACTCTCATGTAAAACAAGTGATTTGGAATATTATATGCTTCACTGCATGACTTAAAATCTAAGAGCCATCTGAAGCCGCTGTTTTCCACTCAAGCAGCTGCAGGATGCTGTCACCGCCCGCAGGCTGCCTGCTCACTGCTCCCTCCTTCAGCCCATGCCCTTGAGCAAGCTGCAAACACACACCTCTGGCTGAGGCTCCAGGGGCTGCAGGAACCAGAGTGTGTGCATTGGGGACACTGCCTGTATCCTCCAAGCCACAGTGAGCTTCTCAGAGCAGAGAATCCTTTCAGTTCTACTTCAGTCAACCCACAACACCAATACAGAGCCCTAACATGCTTAGGACTGCTCGCTATTTGAAACCCAACTCACTCCAGCTCCACAGCAGCGACCCTGCAGTACCTGAGAGGCAATGTCTCCCGCACCCCCTTCTGAAATGCAGGTCCTGCCGTGCACCAACTTTGTGCTCTGTAGAGGAGAATGTAGAAAACTGTACTGTTGGGACAAAGGACTACAAGGCAAGGGGAAAAGGCTGAAGATGCATTAGAGGCTTCTCACATTACAAGACTACAAGCATTTTGAAATAATCATTATGTACGCTGGCAGACAGTTTGCATCATAGTTTCATTAACTTCCAGTGCAAACCTTTGTATCAAATGATCTTACAGTAAATAACACACCATTTCTCCTCAGATGCTCCAAAATCTGTCTGGTAACAGGCAACCAATTCTGGCTCGCAGAAATGAGCAAAAGTGTTGTTGTTCAGCACAACAAAGCCAGGGTTTGACTCTGTGCATTAACACATGCGACTCTTGTGCTTCAGCATCTGAATATAAATATGACAGGATGAACTGGCCATCTGAGATAAGACAGGTTAAATCCCATTTGTGTCTAATTAGCCACTTCCCCATGCAACTGGCTTCGGTTTCAGAATACAAAATTGCACGATGGACCTTTATATGATGATAGCTTAGAGGAAATGTTTTCTAAGAGAGGAAGTAGATAACATGCTAAAAAATAGCTTGATTATATCTCACAAAGTATTCACTCCCTCTTACCAACTTCCTCTCATTTTCTAAAACAGAATTTCTAGGTGGAAAACTGATTGCTCAGCATGTCAGCCACCCTGCATCTCACATGGGAACACCCCACAGCCACCAGAGCCCACCTGCCTTCCCATAAGGACAAGACCCCTCCAAGTATACACCTTCTCTACCCAACAGCTTGCCCAGCAAGTCCTGGGATATCCTGACATTTGAATCACAATGAAGAGGAAGGTAGCCGGGAGCTGAAACCAACTACAGTAGGTATTCTTATAGAAGAAAAGAAAATGACACTGAGATCCCACAAAGAAGATGTGCACCTGTGAGGCAAACAGAATCCATGGAATAGTAATTCAGTGCTTGAGTGATTCTGTAAGGAAGACTGTCAGTGCCCCGGAGTCTTCATTCTGATGTCGTTTGTACAACTTGGCATAAAATACTTTTTGTTCAACTTGCATCATCTCAATCCTTGACTGCTATATATCAGGAAATGCTCAATTTAAATAGAAAGAAATTCTGACCCATAAAAAAAAAAAAAGAGAGAAACAAGAACAAGGGATTACATTCCTGCAAAACACTCTTTTGAGGATGCATTTCGTAACTAAATATTCTTCAAGATAGGAAAAAAGGGTCATAGCATAATGAATCACCATCACTGGTGGAAGGCTCACGCTAATCTCAATAACAAAACATATGTTTCATTCAGAGAACTCCTATTTCTTTAAGACTGAAATACAATAGAAAAAAATACATATACCTCCCAAAACAAATCAAGATGGGGAAAAAAAAAGACAGGGCTGAATTTTCCACAGAGCAAAAGCTGCATGGCAGGAAGCACTAACTCAAAAAACTAGATTCCTAATATTCATTATTTATTATGGCTAATCTCTAAAGATGAACCTCATATTAAAAAGGAAAACAGGAACCACCTTCATGTAAACAAGAGCTGTATCTACATCCATACTGGAACACAAGTCTTCAAGAAAGACATGAGCTTCAAGCAGTACCCTTAAGCAAAGGAATCGCAGAATAGTTTAGGCTGCAGAGCCCAGGAGGCCACCTGTAGCCCTGGTCACACAAGAGCCACACCTGAGGCCAGGCTGATTTGCTCCAGGAGGGCACAGAGCATCTTCAGCAATGTGCCCACCCCTGCGGACAACCTGTGCTGGTGCCTGACCACCCCTGCTGGAAAATACACAACTCTGATCCCTCACTGAAATTACCCTGTTTGTGGCAACTCATTTGCTGCCCTTGCTCATAATCTGCCTTTAGGAAACCATTCAAACTACTTGACAAGTAATAAAGCAGAGAACGCTGGTGTATTATTCTACATTTCTTCTGTTCCATGGGAAATTTTTGGGCACTCCTTCAAGATAGTATGAACTGATTCAGCAGTGGACGGCCAGGTGAGCTCAAGGATCACTGCAAGTTTGTAAAACATAACTAAACAAACCAACCAACCAAAACAGTGAGGCCAAACGAGCTCCAGGAAGCCATCCTCGCCCTTGTAAAACCCATGGATCAACACATACACAAGTTTGCTAAGAGTTGTTTTGTCTCCTAACTGCAGAAGGTGGAGATGGACTATAAAACACAGTGAAACAACAGAGCCTGTTTGTCCCTGGATGCTGAGAAATACAAACAGCTCAGTAACCTAACCCTCAGAGCTGGAAACCTATTTCAAGAGGGAAAGGAATGCTTCAAAATACTAATCAAAAGCAGCTTTCCACATAAATACACACCACCTTCACACAGCCAAACGTACCACAGCACAGTGCAGTTGAAAACTGAACTAAGTGCATCCATCTGTCCTCAGCAGAGGGAGAAGATGACCGGGCAGGATGGGGATCTGAGCTGTGGGTGTCTCTGCTCAGTGCAGGGGAGTTGGACCAGATGACCTTCAAGGGTCCCTTCCAACTCCAACAATGCTATGATGATGCTATTGATGAAAAAACAAAACCAGCACTTAGATTTTTTATGGAGTTTTTACTATACCATCATTAAGAGGTAGCAGATAGAAATTACGCCACATTACAAGCAGCACAGCATTTACTATATCAGTGCAGATTCTACTTACCATGAGATCCCTCCCCATGAACAGTTTTGAACATTCTGTACTCAAAGAAACGCAGAGAGCATGCTACCATAATATAAACTACATCACATTTTGTGTGTGTGTGTGTGTGTATTAGGACAAAATCTTGTCCTTACATATGCATGTGCATGCAGATACACAAACAAAATTCTGAGAATTCATTTGAATCACAGAGGTTGTGAAGAAATGACTATCTGTCATACAAAATCTGGAATCTGTTACCAATCCAACTGTTCCACTTAATCAAAAGCAAAGAAACTCATAAGAGCTCTCTTGCTACTTCTGACAGCCAATTTCCAAAAGAAAGAGCAACTGGCTGCTAACAGATCTCAATAACTCACGGGGCCCAAAGAGCTTTGGATTAAGAAAAGGGAAGCTGGAAAGGAGGCTTTTCTCTGACAAAAAAACAGCATACAGCCTCTTGAAAGCAGCAAGGACCTGCCTGGCCTGCACACAGCCCTGTGGAGCTGAGGGTGCTGACTCCAGCCCCTGCTCCCCCACATACTTAATGCTCCTGGTGCCCAGTGCTGCTGTGGGCTGCTCACCTGGAGGGGCACAGCCTGCACCAGGCTGCTGAAGGCTCCTGGAAGTGTCCATACGCCATATGAGACCGTGCTGGAAGTCACTAATGCAGCAATTGACACAAATCGTCTGAACTGAAGGGGAAAAAAAAGTTACCGATTTTCTCTGATGCTGTGAGTTCTGTAGTTATGGGGGAAAAAAAAAAAACCTTCTAGTAAATAATCTTTGGTTAATTCTTGAAAGAATAACCAATAAAAATAGCTCTAATAGAAAGTGACAGGCTGTCAGATAAGCTCTCAGGCTCCGATTATATAGAAATTGTTCAGGAATTCATAGAGTGAAATAACCTTCTACAGAACAAGAGAAAATATCTTAAGATATTTGTAGTAGAGAATAGCCCTGAAGAAGTACTCAACTTCATTCTTTCTATTAAGAACATATGCTTCCGCAGAAGAAAGGAAAGCCTAACCTGGAAGCAAAAAACCCTGCGAGATCCATTAAGACAATCAGGTATGAAAGTGTTGTTTAACACCAGCAGTAACACAGATGTTCAGAGCGATCTGAAAATTCTCCAAGCAATATGAGATGTTCATAAGAAAGCCCTCCTTCTGCACCCAGCCACCAGCAGCAGCCCAGCTGCCCACTGCCTAAGGTAGACACACAAAGTGCTACCAAATGGAAACAGGAAGGCAAGGTTTGTGCCCTTTCCCAGCACTGTCTCTGCCCTGCCTCCTAGGCAGCACCAGGCCTGCATATGAGTGAATCCTGCTGTGGGCTGAGCCAGCCCGGCCCCCGCTTCCTGCATGCACCCCCAGCCCTGTTAGCAGAACCCCTGGGAGGGGCAGAGGGGAAGCCTGCTCTGCGCCGGGAAGAATCCCTTGCTGAAACACTTCAAACAATAACATTTTTACTTTTCTTAAGCGCTGCCTGAAGAAAACGAAGCACAAAGAGGCCTGGAAATGCTGGCAGGCAGCGATCGCGCAACAAGCCAAACTGCAACCAGACCAACAACAGTTGGAAAAAGTCTCGCTCGCTTTCTTGTAAACAGTAACTCAAGTTTTGGAAGCAAAAGAAAAAAAAAAAACAGGGTAAAAAGCTTCATCAGAAATCTACATACACAATAAGTAAGGAATAACCAGAGCATAACAGTAACAGCGTAATAAATTAGGAATCTGAGAACGGCTGAAACGCCATTTCAGATCAGTACGGAATGTTTTCTTTTCTCGATGTGTAACTTGATTTAAAACCAGAAATATGCTACTGTTTATTTTCTGGCACTTCTGCTCATTTTGCTTTCCTTCACTTCTGGGGAAAGATAAGACCTTTGTTTCCAATCCCACAAATCACGAATGACTCAATGAATGCCTGCGGGGTTTCATATTGTTTTTATGGCACTCCGAGCATCTCCTTTGTCATCCTGTGTGAGGACACAGCAGAAGGAAGGCAGAGGTGAGGGCAGAGGAGGCCGCCACTGCAGGCTGGCAGGTGGCATCACCTTCACTCCTATTGAAAGCCTGTATTTTATAGAAAAAAAAATGAAGTATGACAGCTAAATCATTAGAAATCATTCAGAAATCACTTTCAAGATCACAACTGAGGCAAATTAATGTCAGTATTAGAAACTCCTCAGTTAAGCTCAAAATCTGTAGGAGTCAATGGAGTGACAGATCTGACAGAGGATATCTCTATCCATGCAGGAAAGCCCATCGCTTCCCAAGTTCCAGAAGCACCGTGCCAATCACTGCACTTCACAGATGCTGCACCACTGAACACGAAGCTTTAAGCTTTCAAGAAAAAATTGCTTAAACGGAGCAATGACACTGAGGACGAGGGCTGCAGAGCGCACTGTGCTGCAGTCTCTGCTTCTTGAGAAATGAAGGACTTCAGTTCTGGAGTTGCTGGAGGAGAAGCTCCAACTTTAAAAGAGCAAAACAAACATTCCCTAAAACTGCTCGCCACTGCCTGAAAGAGGCAGACTGCCTTTGATCCACCACTACAAGGCTTACGCTTCTGCTAAGACTCCTGTAAGAGATCTTAAGTCACTTCTTCCATGAGCTCAGGTTCCAGTCCCCAAGCAGGCAGCAGAGAACAGGGAAGTCAGTCTGGCAACAACAAACTCCTGAACAGGATCCGCCGTGGGAGAAAGCAAAGGAAAGGGGTTGTGTCTGGTCATGCATGCTTCTGAGCACAACAGCAGCCAGGACAATGACCGCATGTGGTACAACTCAAGCACTAGTGCTTTATCTTCCACCTCCTACGTCATGGGGAGGAATCACACGCAGACCAGCACTGGTAGGAAATGCAGAGTTTCAAATACTTCTACATAGTTCTCCCTGCAAAGGTAAACTGCATTCAGTACTTCCACACCTGTTAACAGATCACTTTCCTGTTTTTGAAGCAGAAAATACAAACACTTTCTCACGTCTTAACTACTTTGCTGGGGGAGGAGAAAAGCAGTTCTGAAACCACGAAGCATACAGTTGTGAGACAAAGCTGAAGCGAAATAGTAAAAACCTGCAAGGAAGCACCCCTGGGAGATGGCAGCTGTGCACTCAGCTCACACAGGGCGACCGAGCAGCATCTCCACCCTCCTCCTGGCCCCCCAGGTTCCACAAAGCAGAGACTGCTGGTAGATCCACAATCCAAGTGGGTACAATCCAGGACTGGCTTCGGTGATGCACATTCCAACACCAAAGGCTGTTCATCAGAACGGTACAGCTTGAGAAGATTATTATTATAATATATAATATAGTATATATTTATCCATCACCCCAAGCAACACCTGCCACACAGAATTTAAACACAAATTAAACAATTACATTGTATGTTAACGTTACTCTTATATTATTACAGACTCAAAGACATTTTTCAGTTAGCTTCTCAAATGATTCAGAGAACTATGATACTGTTTGTGTTACACTGCAAATCACAGGCAGCTCCTTGGACCTGGACACTACTAACACTCTGCTTTCATCCCATTCCTCAATCATTTCACCGTTATCATATTAGCATGACACAGACACACCACTTTCAGAGCACTGATGTCCCCTTGGAACAGAA
>PPHD01030730.1:0-10247 GCA_002909625.1 Bambusicola thoracicus | reverse complement strand
ACTAAAATGTTTGCCAGAGACAGGTATACCATCACGTGCATACCTCAGATCTATCACCTGGTTTGGCTCAAGACGATAAAAATCCAGTTCATGAGCTGTGAAAGCAGACGTGAGCCACCAGTCAGAAAGGGGGGACAGGCAGAAGACTAGTTTCAAGCACACTCCTGATCTGAACAAAATGGTAATGCAGAAACTCACCCAGCATTCCCCAGCTTGTGGCACCAAGTCTAAGAGTTCAAGAGGTGTCTGAACCATACTCTCAGACGTAGGGTTTGAATTTTGGGTGGTCCTACGTGGAGCCAGCTGCTGGACTTGATGAGCCCCTTCCAACTCAGGATATTCTATGATTCTAGGTGGTTAGGAGTCTATTACAGGAGAAGACTAAGTCATACATAAATACACTTTGCTGGTGTAGCATGTTTTTATTTACTTTTTTTTTTTTAATAGTGACCTTCAGGGCCATCTCCCCTTCAGGCAGTGCTTGTTATAGGGGACAATGGGGAGGCACGGGAAGAAAAAAGGGATCAGAATACCAGGCACTCCTGAAAATCTGTCTTAAACTCTGCCACTGCTCACAGTGTATCCTCAGGCAAGGCATTTAATTCCTTTGTTTCCTTGTCTCTTCACTTGTCAAAGAGGGCAATCAAAGTTTCCTTAAGACCAAACAATTACCCGAGATGGCCCATTTCGTGATTTTTATTTTTTTTGCCTTTAACACCAGCCCTCCAACACGGACCTCAGAGGGTGTTTAAGGCGCTTTGGCACCGTGATCCCCTACGGGGACAAGGAAATGGTACCTCCCAGCTGAACACTGCTGCTGATGGGAAAATACTAGTTCATACACGGGGAAATGCTAACTTGAAGCCAAAATCAGAAGCTCTGAGCTTGCACGGAGCTGAGCACTTCATCAAAGCTATTCCATGAAATGGTCTTCTGGACAAAATTTTGCTCTAAAGAAAAGCTTGGTATACTGCCCAGCAACAGCTAGGCAACAAGGACTAACTGAAACACAAGAAATTCCATCTGAACATAAGAAAAAATCTTTCTGTATTTGTGAGGGTGACGGAGCAGTGGCATAGGCTGCCCAGAGGCTGTGAGGTCCCCTCCTTGGAGACCTCCAGCAGCTGCCGGGATGTGGGCCTGGGCACCCTGCTCTGGGTGTCCCTGCTGAGCAGGGGCTGGGGCAGACCAACCCGCAAGTCCCTCCCAACCATAATCATTCTGTCCTTCTGGAAAAAGGTCATATCAATACTGGGATGATATACTTCAACAAGAAGTCCTGTCTTGTTTAGAAACTTCTGAATGTTTGTCTATCCATCTGCCAAATTTATATTTGATTCCTCGTAAATTTAAAGACTTGCTATGATTTTGACTGGCAACAAAAATAAATGCCAAGGAGTAGAATCTCCCGTGGAAAGGAGCACCAGTTTTATCACAGCACCGGTCAGTAGTTGTTTATGGTTATGACCTTGTTTTTCTGTCCTGCATCTTTTCATCTTCAGGCAGTGTCTGGCAGCAGGTTTTCTGGGCAGTACAGAAAGCAAACTTCAGTTCTTCATCGTCAGAAATACAAACCTTCTCTGGAACCTCTGAGTTTCTGTCTTTCATCCTTCAACCTTTGTTTGATTTTTGAACCAAGCCTTCCTCCCATATTCTTCTATGCAATCATTTTGCAAAGTTGTGCTTAGTGAAAGCTTGTGTATCACATCTGCTGAAATAATTCCCTTCATGTGTTGCCTCTTCTGGTTCATATGTTGCCATTTCAAAGGATAGGCTTGAGGTACACAGAGCATAATTTGAAGTTTTTTCTACAAAATTCAGATGTTTGACTCCTTCTGATTATTAATGGCATAAAGTACAACTTTCCAATGCTACTTCATTTCTGCAAACGAACTTCTTAATATGTAAAAAGCTATGAGAATATCTGCCTAAGTATTGTGCATATGAGTTACATTTAAGAGTACAGAATTACAAGCCCAGCAGTAATCATCTGGCTTACAGACTGCAGACATACTTTTGCCTTTCTTTCAAGATTTTGGTTTTCACAATTCATGGGGATTGGTACACCAGAACCATTAAAAAAGAAAGCAAGTTAATAATCTGGAACATCATTGCTGCAGGAGCTCTACGTACACGTTTACGCTGTAATTCCTGAACTCCTAGGATGCAACTGAAGCCAAAACAGCCAAGCAGATCCGCAGCATAATGTGAAGATGATCGATGGCTCTGGGAAGTTCATCCACACTTGTAACATCTTCCTGATTATTGAAAGTTTTGTAACACAGTAAATGCATATTAAATGGTTTGTTCCAATCTGCAGCTTCAATAGATTCACGGTCTTGTCCAAATTTAATTTATCATACGGTGTTGCACCGGAACAGGTCCAGCTGCGCATTCTTTCTGTGTTAAAATCAGGGAAGAGAATGCCTATGGTATAGGCAAAAGACAGTCCTCTACAATTACTGATTCAGTTTATGAAAAGAATTGTTGTTTATTATTATTAATTGTTGTTCATTATTGTTACAGCTGGGAAACTTAAAGGCTGTGTTCATTCAGAACAGAATGGCCAAGTGAGCTAATGAAGGTACACTGACCAGGGAAAAGATAAAATAACTGAGTTTTCCACTCGCTCCGAGCGCAGCAAAGTCAGTTTGTATGCACGGATTTCAGTTCTCCTGTTTACACAGAGGCTGACGAACAGGACGGGCTTACAGTCCCGCTGCTTCTTGTGATCCGAGCCCATGATTAACTGAAATATCTTGTTATCCATTTAAGTCCCAGTATATACTTCTAAGTCAGCGAGGTACACAACAGTGCTCAGTAAGTCAACTGCAACAGCTTAATAACATGGTTGCGAGTTGCATTTTCCTTCTCTTTCCTTCATGTTTTGGCTTCTCCTTCTTTTAGTTGGGGTTTGCATCACCAAGTAATCAAAGCTCCTTCAGCGAAAGTGCTGCTGTTCTTACAACAAGTAATTCTTGTTATTAAGATTTTATTCAAGTTCAGACCTACTAGCTTATACCTAAACAAAGAGGAAAGCACTCTGTATATTCCAGAGTTAATCTGCATCGTTTTAAGACGATAATTTTTACCTTCAGATGTTCAAAAAATACGTCCTAATAAAGCTGATTTAAAAAATGGGTGACTGTAAACTGAGTCCCAGTTGCTTTTGCCTAAGGGAAACAGGCAAGGAGCAGGTGACAGCTGCAAGAAACCATGTTTAGTAAGGCGAATTCATCCAAAGCGTTTGGTTAGCTCTTGGTACCTGGGCAGGTGCTGGGTGGTTAAAAACTGTTCCTCCATGTAAAGAAGTCCTTATTCAGTTTTAAGCCGGAAAGTGCTGTCTACTCCTTCGATGATTTTGTCAGCAATTTTCCCTATGGTTTTTTTCACAACTTTGAGGTCGTTCTCGTGCAAGATTTTCTGTGTCAGGTACTTCTCTCGTTTGACCTTGCTCTTGGTCTCTTGTGACACATCTGGGATTATGTAGGAAATAATAAACTTCACAAAGTATATGACATGCTGGGGAAGGTGCAAAGGAAAAGAGATGTCAGTTGGGTTGAGCAGGCTGTTATTATTACTCTGAGAAACATCGAAATGCCGCCCTATTTCTTAAGGCTGTGAGCGGGTTTTCTATCAGTATCTACCTCAGTGGAACAGTATCCTAAACAGCAGAGATCAGTCGAATAATTGTCTGACAAACAAAACTTTCTGATTTTCTAATCTCGATGCTACTAATGACTTCTCTGCTTGCTCTGGGGGGGACCCTGGTGCCCAGCGCTTCCTTTTCCCCCAGACTGTGGAAATATTGGTTACAGATCTTTTTAAATCGTTTCAGGTCTGTCCAAATGCCTCCAGGGCTGCAGACATTCCTCTGCTGTGGAACTGAGCTCTAGTAAGCTGCACATTTCTGGTGACTTCAGCAGTCCCTGGATCAGGCACTAAGTACATTTTATAATGAAAGAATATCTGGTATTCCTTTCCTTTGATCTTGGACATCTCCCATCTTTCCTAACCCCACACTGTTGCTGCACGGGAGAGAGCAATTGCTCTTTAACCAAAGAGTCTCACCCACAGACTCCCCCCTTGCAGTGACTGTCCTTACACTCGGTGCGCATGTGCTGTGCTGCATGTATTCACGAGGCCAGGCACAAACCTCTAACAACATATAAATGTTTTTACAAATAAGCATAATAAAAACATATCAAACATAAGCATATGTTTGGTGCAACTGTCCCTTCTATTCCTGACACTAGAAATCGCTTGACAGTTTTCGAGAAGAGAAACTGCAAACACTGGGGCAATCCTCAATGGGTGCCATCACTTCAGAGACTTTTTCTAGCAGTGCTACACTTAATTTACCTCTCCTGAGCCCATGCCAGCACCACTGTGCACTAAAAGCTCTGACAGCTGTGCCTGAACAGAATGTCTTCCAAGGGTTTTCTGCAGGGAGGAAAGAAGAGTCTAAATCACTTATGCTGAAAACCCCTACAGGCTTACCTCCATGACAATGATGAAAGCCAGCTTGGCTGCGATGACGTGCCAGTAGTGTATGTTATGCTCATACTGATGCTGGTGCCCAGGAGGGTAGCGGAAGTCACGGTACCTGGAGGCGATGCAGAAAGTCAGGAGTGTGTCAGCAACCTGCAGTACGGCTCTGCGGCCAGAGGATGGAGCAAGCCGTGTCCCGGCTCAGTGCAGCCTGAACAGACTGCTGAATGCAACCGCAGCAGTGATAAACCATCTTAGGTCACATTTAAAGCGTCGTGGGGCTTTTTTTATTTCATTTTGTTGGAACTGCATAAAGTTAGGAGGAAACCAAATGAAGTATTACGTATAGGTGGATAATTCACTCAGTTCTGCCATTCAGAATATGCTGTTTGCACTGCGTTCTAACATCTCTTACTGGGTATTTTTAACGGATCTGGATTATTTAGATATGAAAACGGTGATATTTACCCTTGTCACTGGAAAAGATGGTTACTTGACACTTGCCTGCATGTCGTGTGGTTCCCAAACCAGGAGGAAAATGGCTTGCTTGCATTCTTGAAGTCTGATATATTGAAGACAGAGAGTGTATTGTTTATATACCCCCGCATGGTGTAACTGCTGTGGCTCCCATAAGGAGGGACCGAAAAGGACCAGTAATAAACCAGACGAGGAATCATGTCAGATGTAAAAGCAATTATCATGGCCTGCATTTTAGAAAGAGGGGACAAAAAAGCAGAGTAGCATTTAAGAAGTAAGCCTTACTACCTGTAGCCTTGACATATTATTTAGTATCTCAACATTTACAGTATGAGCTAAAAACAGAAAGTATGTGCTTTTCCAGTCAGTGGTTCCCTCTGTGAGTGAGGCATTCGCAGGCACAAACAATCTCCTCCTGGAATGTGCAGTCCATCTAGTTTTTAAATTACACTGGCCCTGCTGGGTGCCTCAACAAAGTTGTGCTGTGATACACTTTTATCCTCCTGAGCACAGGGAGGGGAGGTCAGCAACCAAACTCACCTCGCACCACGCCAGGATAACCTCCAGCAAACGCGTTGCTAGCAGAGGTACACATGAGATGCTCGCAGAAATTCTGCCTGGTGAAACTTATGGAAACCACAGCAGAGTCCTTCAGCAACAGAAAATTAAATTCCACCAGGAAGCCCGAGGTTTGCATAAAAGAATGAAATAAATGACATATATAGCTGATCCAGCTCTGACCCTAGAAACATCCCACTCTTTCCGAGGTGACAGCCAGTCCAAATTTGTCCTGGCAGTTGTTGCCTCATGAGTTTCAGTGTCAGTACATGTGGAAACTGCTCTTGATGCCAAGATCACTTTTTTAGTAGCAGCTGCACAGTGCTGCTTTACATATGACGTGACCACTTGTTTTTATCGAGCTCCCAGGAGAGGCCCTGTCCTACTCAGTCTGCTAGTCACAAACCGGGCAGGAAATTGGATCTGTGGGTTTGTCGTAGGAAGTCTTTCCTAAATGCATGAACTTCCCAAAACATCCTATTCTGGAGGATGGGTTTACTATGTTTAATCCAGTATCCTCCTCCACTATTGCAAATTCAAAAGGCTTCCCCGTGAGGAAGACTTTCCACTGCAGCTGCGTGCCCAGCATGAGGCTGCCTAGCCAAGTCAACACGGCAGGCGTCTGCCCAGTGCCAAGGACCTAGGGGTTACGTGCGTGCCATGGCTGGAGGAGAACTCTTCACTCCTATGGCAGTGGACAAAAATACCTGATGACATGAATGGCAACAACCTGTGTGGAGAGGGTTCCCAGTTGGGCCCATCCCTGATCTGCTACACCATAAGACAAAGTTGCAGAAACAGGACTTTAGCACAGGGCCATGGTTCAAAACCTCTCTCTTGTTCTCCAGAATGTTGTTGCAATTCAGCTCCACTGAGAGAACATTGATGTGGCTGATGAGAAAGAAAAGAGAAGCATCCTACCACTAACAGTATTTTAAACTTTCAAGGATCAACACTTCAAAAAGATATTTTTGTTCTCTATTCTGGCTTAAATAAAAAGGAGGTGGCATGCACTTTTAAAAACTGCTTTTAAGCAATACGTGACAGTGAGGAATGAAGTGAAAATTACGTGTTGTTTATATTTACATGCAGTGTAGGTGTTCTTGGCTGACAAGAAATATATATTACTGTGCCTTGTCGTCTCAGGAAGAAGACCTCACACCTAAACCGCACTGTTTTTAACTGAAGTACAGGCACAGAAAGTTTTAGTTAAATGCAATTTCTTACTGTTTATTAGCCCATAAGGTTTGCATCAAGTCAGACCATAAAAGAACTAAAAGCAACTGAACAGTAAGGCAAAAAACATCCTTTTCCCTTTGTACCAATTTGGTTTGGTGCTGCTTCTATGTATCATTCAGCAAGATGCTAGAATACAGTATTTATACAACTTAATGTTTGCTCTTTATGATTTTTTTTGCAAGGCCCCAGGTCTCTCATCACCATAAATCCAAGCCCCGTCTCACTCTCCTCCCCTTTCCTGAATGATCTCCAGATGTGCTCCAGAGGGTTACAAGGACAGAAAAATGAAAGCTAATCCTACGACATCCTCTCAAAGGAAAAGCTTTTCTTCCTTTTGAATTATGGGCTGCATTTTAGAGTACTGTACTGGGGAACTACAAACAAATAGCACACTCTCTCCTTCCCAAGCCATACCATGCACGGTTTTCCATTTATACTATAACTAATTGAAATCAGTCTTTAAATCAACAACAGATGCTTTGATATCATGCTGTAGCAAGTCTAGTGCCTGAGTGGCAAGTCTCAAAACGGACATATTTTGGCAAAAGTTGCTTATAAGATACTTGTAGGTGTTACAAAGCCAGTGTGGGAAGGAAAGGATGATACCCTATCCAAGTCAAGTCAGCTGTAGGAGCCACATAGAAAAGAAACAGTTTCTGTTTTCTAATGAAAAATAGTGATGGCACAGGGATGGCAAAAGAAAGATTAATGGCCTACTCTAGATTCAGACCCTGGATGTCAAACAAGAAAAAAACATACTTAAAGACAATGGAAGAAAACTGTTTTCAGTATTTCCTGATCTCTAGTACATGGCTTTACAGACCACGCTTCACTAGGAAGAAATATGGATCTCTGAGCTCCTTGTAGCACCTGCAACAGAGACTTCTGAGCACGGCCTCTACTGTTGTGCCGCTTGCATGCTAACAGCCTGCCTGGTGTCAGCGGCCAAGGCACTACGCTCATACTAAGATTAACTGCATCTGACACATGAGATCTCCGAACAGGGTTATGAAAAGAAACATGTCTGCTGTTAGCAGTCACATAAGCAGTGGGATTGAGTGCTTGGCAAGGACGACAGGGAGCAAAACTGAGCTGTAAATGCACTTGTGCACGCTGAGGACTCTGAGTTTTCAGAGATGTCACTTCAGGGATAGAGCACACAAGGAATTTGTAATGGGAACATTGTAAAGCTTGCAGTAGCCTCAGATGGGCTGTGAATGGGTAGTGACAGACACCTAAAACTATTGTTGGGTCACTTTCCTGCAGGAGCTAAAGCAGGGTCATGGTCACATTCCCAACAGAAGCCTGCACACCTTAAGGTCACCAACTTTAACTTTGCACTGAATATCATAAGGTCTTAGATTAAGGTACTCGTAACAATGTTTATAATAATCTTAAGATATATATTCAGTCTTCTATTTCACAGTTAGTTGTATTACAAGTCATAGGTGGATTGATGAGGAAAGACATTCAAGTTACCCAATAGCATAATATATATATTATTTTTTAATTTATGTAAAAAGTAGGTAATATATATTTAATATAATATGTATAATGTACATAATTAATGCATATTATCTATCTATCTATCTACCTATTCTTTCCTTCTAAGACACCAGAAACTTTGTCTTACATTTTACAGGTTTTGTAGCAGCATAGTTCAAAAGAGGACATTAATGCAGCAGTAATTTTGCCTCTCTGTTACTATGGCTGTGCTACATCTGGGTGTTTGCATCATCATCTCCCTAATTTGCTGGGAAAGCTGTCATTAACAATTTTTTTACACAAGCAGTAAAACCAATAGAGCCCAGCAGTACCTCAGGTGTCACTTGACATTTCTAATAATTTGAACATGTGTTACCAAAATTGCAGCATTTTTATTTTGTCTATCTATCTCCTCGATTCTTTTGTAAATTTCCCATCCTCAAGTTCATTTTTTTTACTTCTGATACTTCTTTGTGTTTATTTCTCTGCTTTCATGTTCTCCTAAGTCTCTTCTCTATATCCTATCTATGTTTACTATGCCTGTTAATTTTCTATAGTTTGAGATAAAATTCTAGAAAGGAATTACAGCCAAATACCTGGAAATATATCTGATAGCTGAAGTTGACACAGAAAATATTCCTAATCATTGAAATCTATCCTACACTCCAATTTCTGTATGGTCACAACTCTCAACTTCATGAACTGTGAAAACAAACTTCTGAGAAGGTGACAGCCCAACAGGCTGTCAGGCCACGGGAGCTCATCTTTCCCATTCCTTGAAAATATCCACTTCCTTCCAGGGCAAAACAAAGACATTTAATAGTGGGGAAAAAAAGAGAGCAATACGCAGGGGCACTTGTCTGGGTGTGGAGAGGGAAGGTACACATTTCTGTCTCATGACTTCTGAAAAGTAGAAAAGTAGAATGGGTGGAGATCCCATACATACTCCATGCTTGAGCACCTACTGACTGTAAAAGGTGCCTAAGACACAGGAAAGTAAGCTAACATCCTGATTTAACTGTGAATTGCTCTGTTCATTGAAATAAGTCCCCTGTAGTATATATGGTAGAGTGCTCATTTCCATCTCTCTCCTCTCACCCAAATTCCACCATCCTCAAAATGGGCAGAGACTCCTAGGGCATCTTAGGCTGAGGTGAACTTCAGACTTCCCAGGTTTCTACAGAAACTCCCAGTGAGTGCAACGAGGCACTGTCCCTGCAAGGAGGAGGTGCTGGAGGAAGTGGCCATCTCTGAGTGTGTCAGAATGAATCCCTAATCTTGGTGGTAAGAGTAGGAAATGGTGACATTGTTGAAAAAGGCTGCAAACTATGGACAGCTGCTGCCACTGCAGGGGAAAGCTGCGGTCACTGCTCCTTTGAGAAAAGGCAACACCGGAAATTTAGAAACATAGTACATATGAGTTGCTGCTTAAGAATAAATCAAACAACTCAGAATGGTAAAGTCCAATGGATTATTTGGGATATTCTTCTCACTGTGCAGCCTGTACAAGATCTCGGTGACACAGCAATACAGAAACTGAAATATCTAAATGTCATTGTTAAAGAGTATATTCAAGAGGAGTGAATAAAGTTTTCTAAACATGTTAAGTAAACCCATTTCAAAATTAATTTTAACTGCAAGTGAATAATAGGTTCATTTGCATATTCTTAGAAATTCATTCCCATCTCAAGAGGTAAGTACTGTAATGTTGAGCATGTATGGCAATTTTAAATACGGAAAGAAGCTGAATTGCTGCTTTAAGTGCAAAACTGCTCAGACAAACTCAGATATGCAGGTATGATTGTAAGAATTCTAACAGTTGTAAACAACAATCAATCAAGGCTCTGGGGAGACCTCATTGTGGCCTTCCAGTACTTGAAGGGAGCATATAAACAGGAGGGGGAACGGCTGTTTATGAGGGTGGACAGTGATAGGACAAGGGGGAATGGTTTTGAACTGAGAAAGGGCAGGTTTAGGTTGGATATTAGGAGGAAGTT
>PPHD01030729.1:0-10248 GCA_002909625.1 Bambusicola thoracicus | reverse complement strand
AAGAGGTTGCCCAAGGAGGCTGTGGATGCCCCATCCCTGCAGGCATTCAAGACCAGGCTGGATGTGGCTCTGGGCAGCCTGGTCTGGTGGTTGGCAACCCTGCACATAGCAGGGGGTTGAAACTAGATCACCTTTGAGGTCCTTTTCAACCCAGGCCGTTCTATGATTCTGCGACATCCAGAGGTTCCTTCCAACCTCAACCATTCTGTGATTCTACAACTTCAGCTTCTGTAAACTTTTTTTTTTTCCCCTGACATCAAAGTCTGGTGGTTTAAAAGATGCATCAAAAGCTCAATAACATCAGTCCACTTCCTCTACATCCCTATTTGCATGCAAACCTCATGCACATCCAAAAGCGGACCCCAGGTTTCTGCTAGTTTCTTTTAGAACTGTTTGTCTTCAAACCACTCTACTTGGCAGGCTGTGTCTTTGTGCCATTCAAGCATTTAGAACCATACACTTTTTTTTTAAACAGTGTCTTTTAAGGAGTGCAAAATCCAGCTGCAGTTTGCAGCAAGCAAGATTCCACAACTGAGTACAACCATATTACTCTCAGAGGCAGAATTAAGTCAGAGTGAATAATTGCTTTTTTTTCCTTTGTGACCAGTATGAAGAACAAGCAGTTCGGTTGGTAAAACTTAATGAAACAAAACCCAAAATAATTGCATACAGAATAAAATTAAATATCCCGATTTCAATTCCTTCCATGTGTTCACTAGATTTCACTTTTCAATACAACAGGAAAAAAAAAGATTATTTACCATGGAAGAATTTCCATTGCTCTGATAGACATTTAGTGATTTGTAAGTTAATAAATTTAAATAAATTCATTTAAAGACTTTTTTTTTTGAAGACAGAAATGTTACCCATCCAAAATATTCATCCACTCTGTCATGTCCTTTCTGCACTTCTGAATTTCTGCTGACCCTGAATATGTGGTTGGATCAGTCACAAAAAGTTCTCTATTTATATACGGTGTAATACTTCTAAATGCAGGAAATGCCCAGGAGAGGTATTCTGATGAATAGTTACCCCTGAAGTTCCAGTGATTCACCTTGTAGAAATAAGGCTGGCAAGAGACCTCTGTTAGAGCAGTACATCCTCCAGATTGTGAAAAAGCAGACGATGCTGATTTGTTAGTGGCAACAAACCCTTGAAAGAATCTTCATTAAAGATTCAAGTTGGCTTTATGAGCCTTGATTCAAGTTTTGATTGCTATAGTGATTTTATGTACATCTTTGGCATGAGTAACAAACCTGGAATTTGGATTGAAATTACACTCATAAAATGCAAGTATTTACTCTTTGTTCACTGTACCTGCTGCCTCATAAACTGGACTAGCTTGACCTGAAGTGTATTTAATATTTAAAGGTTACAATTCAAAGAGTGACTCATGTAATAGGAGGTATATTCCAAGCCAATTCCCAGCCTGACAAACCCCACCTACAGAAGTTCAGATCTGCTGCACTTTAAAGCAACATTGCCTTCGTCAACAAAGGTACTCAGAGTAAGGAAAGTCATCTCAGTACCTCTCCCTTGAGTGCTTATTCTCACAGATCCTTTTTCTAGCCTTGCTTGACACTTACTTCTATCTTGTGCTGATGGCAGCCTATCACCCCAGAAGTTCTCCAACTGCTATGACCCTCTACTAATTCAGAGATTAGGGAAAACAGTACTTAATATTTCAATTATGCCTCAGTCTGCGTTTTTAATTCCTCTCTCGGACACCAAACACCAATGTTAGCTACTGGATAAAGCTCTGAACTGAGGCTTCCATCCCAACATCTGCCACTTCTGATCATAAATCTGCAGCAAGGAGCTCAAGTGTCAGGAGTTCTTCAGGCCGCAAAGTTATTGAGTGGCCTAATGGAAGGCTGCTTTCCCTTGTTTCCATACTAATTTATTTACCACATGAATGTTATGTATAAAATACTATTAAATTCTTTTGAAAGGCGGTGGGTTTTGGTTTGGGTTTTTTTTTTTTTTTTTTTTTTTTTTGAGATCTATTAATAAAAAGCAGGAAATATTGCTGCTGCTAAATACGCTGTTCATCTGATCCCATCAGACAGCTCTCTAATCTGCCTGAGTGTTGGAATCTAGGGAAAAACAAGCACAGGCATTAGCATTATTGGGACTCACCTTGAAAAGATACATCAACGTGAATGCTTATAGATAAAAACACGTCTACTTTGTCTCACAGAAGAAAGCTGTCTTCAGTGATGGTCTTTGCTTAAACTAGAGTAAGGCTGCTGAAGTAATTACATTAACGAGGTAAACCAACAAACCAAATGATTAATTTCTGTCATGCCAATCAAAACGAAAGCTGATGGTACACTGCTAGCCAAAAAGAAACACAACATACACCCACACATTGTTTGTTCCAGAGAGGCCCTCAAAGTATTAAAATAAGAGATTATTTGCACAGCCCGTGCTGCTGTGACAAGTCTGTTGTATTTCATCAGTGCTCTAAATTGAACCACACAGCCCTGGGAGCTCTGGTGACCGGAGGGGATAGAAAATAGGCAAACACAGCCAGTTTTCCTGCTGCCCATACTCAAGTGAACGACATGCTCGGGGAAGGGTGATGAGCAGAAGCAGTCACCAGCCCCACTGATGCAGAGCATTTGGCATAGTTTCCCCTTCTTGCTGCAGATGCAAACTGCTAGACATTTGATCTCAGTCATAATGCTTGGTGCCACAACTCAATGTCAAGAGGAACAAAGAAGAGGCTTTTTAAAATGTATATATATACATACACAAACACTCTACACAAGCGTAGAGCGGAATGAAGTCTCCCTTTCTACTCATTCTTGATTTGAAACTGCTCTCAGCATTTTATTTCCTGCAAGGACACAGCATTTTCTCCCCCATTTTCAAATATTACATTAATCGCAGAATTTGTTTTGTATCTAATCTTCCTTTCCTCTCTCTAAAATGACCTGCAACCATGAGCGCTGAAAACATAAAATAACCAACTGAAAGTGGTAGCTCTGAATTGCGTTCCTTAGTCTGAGTCATAACAGCTTGACATAAGTTTATGTAACGCTTACTGCATTAGATTTGTAATGAATTTCACTGATAAAAGAACTGCGCTTATCATCCTGCAAAATAACAGACTTGTTGACATGCTACTGGCTGCTTTACCCTGGAGACACTTGATTGATACTCAGCAAAGCCTTTATCCAAGGTCCGCTGTGCCCCATGGATTCAGTATGGTCTGTATTTTGCTCTGAGGTGGGGGGGATTATTGCCACACCAGAGTTAATCCTCATCCCAAACCTACACTCAGGGCTTTTATCCAGTTTAATCCATGAGAAGCATCCACACCAAAGGGAGTCTCCAGTAGGGTAACAAATCTTTTGGTTTATTCTAACTTTCATGCTGTACCACACTGCACCTCCAGTCTGGAAAACGGGAAACTGTGCCAACCACCAGTCCTGTCGTTTTCACTAAAAGATGCCACCTCGAAGCATCAGTGAATATAGACTTGTTACTTACAGTCAACCAACCAGTATTATAAAATATATTTTCTAAAAGGACTTCTGGAAACTTAGGATGCTACATTGGCCAAACTGCAAAAAGCACTCGAGGGTGCGCCTACGTTAATCTGGCAAATGAATTACGCAGATGACCTATTAGCTCTGTCCATGTTTTAGGGCTGTGTTTTCCATTTCAGTAAGTGCAGAAAAATAAAGCAAAAAGCCATTTTCAACAGTAAAGACTTCAGTCAATTATTCTAATGAGTACCTGACACACTGATGCTAATTAATCAGAGACTGATTATACATCTTTTAGGTGTCAAGACAGCGACTTAACGTTGAATTTAACAAACAAAGCTAGAGTCACACATCTACAGTTCATGCAATGCTAAATTAGCTGCACGTTAATTGGATTAAATTACGTAAAAGAAGTTACAAAGTGTTGACCAACACTGTGATGAAATGCTGAATCAAGGTGACATTGCCCTATCTGTCCAAGAAGGATGCAAAGTCAGTTTCCTGCCTCAGCATACTTTGTTTCAGAACAAGCAGGTGAACCTCACCTAACCTCTAATTAGTGATCAATCAGTACATGTGCCGAGAGAATGAATTGTGCAGTGTCCCAAAGTCCCAAATGTTTGCTTACTGCTCACTGTCCCTTTTATTACTTATTGGACTCTACTAATAGTAAGGAGAGTTCCTGGATCACGTCTAAAACGTTACTGTTTGTATTAGAGTAGCGTCCAGAACCCTTCAGACTGAAGATGTTTCATACAAGCATTTGACTGGAGCATCTAACTAAAGGCTAAGGAAAGAGGTAAGTGATTTGTCTATAATGATGGCATGATAGCAGCAAACTAGTAACAGAAGTACAGTGCAGAAATAGTATTTTTTTCCAACTAGTAGACCATACATTTGGCAACTGCAACTGAAAGAGATATAATCTTTTCCTTCTCATCTTTTTTTAAAGAAAGAAACCTTCAGTGCACCATAAGTTAATGCAACTCCATCAGATCTGAAATGCACAGCAGGAAATGCACTGGAGACTCAAGTGTGGAGGTATAACTCACAGGAGCAGTTACATACAGCGCAAAGAAACCATACTATTTCTGTGAAGAAGGCTTTTGAAGGATTATGTCTGTGGAATAGATGTAACGCAGACTGGCCTCAGATAGCATTATGTTCCCCTCCAGGGGTGTGAATCTGTTAATGCCTTTATTCTACTGTAATTGAATCTTTAAAACTGTAGGGGTGAGGGCTCATACATTGAGATTCAGCGTCTGATCCAGTTCTAGCAGCAAACTTCCCCAGGTTTGTTGACAGTGAGATGAAGGTATTTTGAGTACATACTTGTCACAATAGGGGAAAGAAAAACTATCAATTTAAGTCTTAAATGGAATAAAAGAGGAAATGAAAACACAACTGTCTATGTTACACCAAAAAAATGTGTTCCAAGGTGGAACTAAGCACGGCTTTAAGGGTATCAGCATTACCCTGCCAATTACATACTGCAATGCCCAATACTTTAGAGAACAACTGCTTTGAATGGCTAAAAGATAGCATGGTAGTGAAGGAATGTTGCGTGCCCATGCCTCTGGAACACTACCATGGTGTGATCAGCACCCAGGACCTGCAGAAAGCTGCTGCTGTTGAGCCTAGAGTCCAAGTAGAAACCAAGCAGACACAGAGAATATTTTAAAGACTAGTTTACATCAGTGTGAGCTAGTAATACTGAACATGGGGGAAAAACTAGCTACACTTTCCCTAAACCTGCCTAGGTATTTCACTTGACAGACTCAAAAACCAAACCCCCTTCTTGTAGAACTCAAGTTAACTCAATGCCTTCCTTGCAGCTATATTTAAACACAACAGCAGCAACAGCACAAGCAAGTTTAAGCTGTTGTTTTCAGATTCAAGAAACCTAAGCAATTATGATTCACGGTTGCACACTTGCAGCTTGTCTTCCTTCAGGAGAAAAAGGAACTGCTAATCAATTTCAGACAAGTTTCACAAAGGGAAAGAGTACACAGAGCTTTTGCTAATGCTTTATCCCCAGCACATCCCAGACAGAAATTCAGAACTTCTCTAAGGTTATGAGGCACAAAAGAATCCACACATAAAACACATTACCTGTGACATGCAAAAGAAAGAAAATAGTGACTTTTAGATACCAAATGCTTCACCAATAACCTCAATAATTTCTTCTTTGTTTAATAGGGAACAAATGTCAATAAAGCCTTTCTACAGCTGTTGGTCCTACGTATGACTAACTGGGAAGGTTGACACCATCCTACTTAAAAGGCTTGGAGTGGGGAGGAGGGTAAAAAGCTGTTTGCTATATTCTATTTCACAGACAAAGAGTGGGTCTGGTCTGCAAATTTAACTGTTCTTCCCCCCAGACACCTATGGACAAAACCTTTTAAGGCTCCAGAACAGAAAGCTTTAAACTGGAGAAGGGTAGATTCAGATCAGATATCAGAAAGAAATTATTTACTATGAGAGTGGTGAGACACTGGAACAGGTTGTCCAGAAGGATCGTGGATGCTCTGACCCTGGAAGCATTCAAGGCCAGGATGGATAAGGTGGCTCTGAGCACCCTGGTCCAAAGGAAGGTGTCACTGCCTATAGCAGGGAGGTTGGAATCTTAAAGGTCCCTTCCAACTCAAACCATCCTATGATTCTGTGAAAGAAGCTAAACGCTCTCACTGAGCTTTCTTACATATCCCAACAGATGTTGAAATTCACGTTCAAAGACAGAGGTTCTCTCTTCTTTCCCTATTCCCTCTTCTAAAGGTCATACTAAGTAAGCATTGCACGCTGCTTTATTTTCAGATTCCTGTAAACAGCAGATTTCTCACTGGCAATGAAATTTTGCCTTCGAATATCCCATCTCCCCATTACTTCTCTGGGATTGTCTCCACCACGCAGCCCCCTTTGAAATCATTTTTGTTTGCTCCATCTCAAAGGAAAGCAACAAATATAATTTTTCAATCATATTTCCGTATTTGAGTAGATATGCCTATGAAAACAGTACAGGTTGAAAACTCCGTCACCAGCAAAAGCTACCAGCTGACACACAAGAAAGCTCTCGGGAATTATTTCTCCTTCTCTTGTCCACCTAACTGGAAAGATCTCTGTAAACCGCAATAGAATTCCAACTTTTGAAGCTGCATCCTCTAATACGGAATATTTTTAGTGCATCTGTCGAGGAGCATTGTCTCATGAGCACTTCAGAAGAGCCAAAGGAGCTTGTTTAAAGCAAAGCTGAGTGCTCTCCCAGGACATATCTGGCCTCATTCTCCACTCACTCAGAATGATACAATTCAGAACAAGTTGAACTCCTTTGTTCAGACTTTCTTGGTTTATTATTCTCAAGTATTCTCTGCTCCAATAAAAAAACAAAGAATGGGTATTTTCCTAACTGCATCAGTATACACATAACATAGTTTCCACATTTCTGTGTGCAGGCTCACAATTCCTTTGGGTTAGAAAATGAATGTACGCACATTTGTGCATTTGCAGATGTCTTCTGAGACCAAGTGCACGCTGAACAGAAAATGCATCCATCAGAGAGAACTCAATGTTAAAATAAAATAATGGCCAATGCAGTGCAACATATTACAAGTGTTTCTTACAGAGCCTGCAGTCTCAGGCAGGTACCACCCCAGCCATAAAGGCCAGTCCCCAGTGTATTTACCAGGAATTAAAACCTATGTGCAAGAGAACGCATGCACAGACCAACAAATATACAACTACTTCTGTAGCTATATACATTTTACTTATATCAATGCATAAACTCATAGAAAAATATTGCTCCCCTTACTTCAGAACATACAGAAGCTGGTGGCTGCGTGTGCAGCTGAATGCAGGCACACAAGGTCATTGTATTCTATGCCTGATAATGCACCAGACATTCTGAGAAATGGCTTTGTTACCTGCTAAATCATAAGCGACAACATTCAAATGAGGTAATACTCAGTAAAGATGGAACAGCCTTTAGAACCACTCACATCCACACAACAGAAGGGATTCTGAGCCCCAGGTTAAGGGGAAAGCATGAGGTAGGTGCTGTACACCCTCCCCACCCCTAACCCACCAAAACAAGAAAACTATCTGAGCACTGAAGGGAAAGCAGAACCACATCTGCTACTGCGGGCAGAAGATTGGGAGCTGTTGCTCAAAACAGCTTGAATAACCAAGGTGGTCCTCAATGAGTGCTGCTCATAATGCAGACAAGTTTTAAGCTCTCCATCCTGGCATTTAATAGAATGAAACACTACAGTTATAAAACGACTTAGGTTGGAAGAGACCTTAAAGATAACTGAGCTCCATCCCCTCTGTGTTGCCCCCCATCAGATCATCCTTGCCACACTTTCATCAACAGTGGTCAGAGCCAAAAGGCAGGCTGGGAATACTGGCAAAAAGAATCACCAGGAAGCTTTGATATCTGTCTAAAGGGTGCCCTCAAATTGCTATGCAGCTCATTCAGCAAGATGAAAAATTCAAGGCGTTCGATGTGACATTAGTTTGGACTCTTCATTTCAAGCTTTCATTAAAAATGATCAACTGCAATAAGAAATCTGAACAGAAGATGGATTCTTGTACCAGTTGTAGGCGTTGTCACAGGGTGTTTAATCAGATTAATACAAAATATTATTTTCAGTATTAGCTCTAATAACGAGCGTACAAAGCATGCATGGCTCTGGCAGTTTTGAGCAAACGTATATGTGAAATTACTGAAATGAGCAAGATTTACCCAAAGAATTTAGGAGAATCAGGTGCCCCATCCCCAGGATCATTTCAAAATCCCACACTAAAATGAATCACCTTTTGGAGGAGTTTCCATGAGTTTGCATAGAATGGGGTGCTTTATTAATTTTTCTTACACTGTGACTGTCAGCAATAACAGAGTAAGTTAATACTGCTGCATGGATCGGGGACAGCTCTGAAAAGGATTAAAGGTTTTTTTCAATAAGAACTACAGGAACAACTGAATTATGACAAACACCACAGCATACAAAGCAGCGTGTGGCCATACTTCTCAATCCTTTGCCTTTCTGCTTTCTAATATTATGCTGATTTTCAAGCTCTTGAAAAAGGAGAACTTGAACTACGTTTTAAAAGTGCACTAAAAATTGTTAAAAGGTTACATATAAAATAAAGCGTAATTAGAAACTGCTTAAGGGATGAGAAAATCTTCTGATTTATCGACCTTCACATAACTTTATCATGTTTACCCTATGAAATACAAGGGCATCATTCACAGCCAAAGAGAAAGCATCCAAAGTTCACTCTTCCATGTTTTCCTTCTTAATGATGGAAATCCCATCAAGCTTACAGTGAGAATCAAGCTTAGTTGGGAAATACACAATTTCTACCATGGAAAATTTTGGGCTGTTCCTTCACTTGGTAGCTGGGGGAGGTGACATAATAGAAGTAAAAAATAAGAGGGTAATCTAAGGCTGCTGTTAAATGAAAACTCAGATACAGCCTTGGTTGGTGGGAATGGCACCATTCTGCCCTCTTCTCAGGAAGAGGCACCTATCTGGCACATAAAGCTCTACTATTCCCCAATGGGAAAAGGCAGCCAATTATCCAGAACAAATTGTGACTGTAGCAGTGAAGATCATTTTATTATTGCCTGGAGGGCTTTTGAAGCGCTCCCTATGAAATTGTCTAGTAAATAATTCAATGAAAATGATTTACTTTGGTGGGGAACTTACAAGGGAAAGCCTTTCAAAAAAAGAGCATTCTGTCAAAAGTTATTTAAATTAATTTAATCTTAAATTCCAAACAAATTGACTTAGATTAACTTTCAATATCAATTAACAAAAGCTGGTTGTTCCTTTGTGTGCTCAGTTAAAGGGCTGAAAAGGAGCTAATAACACGGTTCTGCTTGCTCTGTTCCTTCCCATAAATACTGCAACAGGGCACTAAGAAGTAGAAGCCTACGATCACAAGCCATGAACAACTTGCAAGAATTAAACTGACTTCTTTAAAGCTCTGCAGCACATCTCATCCTCCAACTGTGATGCAACCTAAACCGAACAGCACGCAGCACAGCACGCTCCCGTTCTTTGGGAAAGCTGTGTTTGGAGCTACACTGGAGTTCGTAGCAGCACAGGTCAGAGCTAATAGAATCAATCCGTGTCTGTGTAAGACACGTTCACCCCCACAGCAAATGGAGTGAGCTTTTCACTTGAAACACATCTGCCCACTTTCTGAGCATATCATTGCCCTCCTCCTCTTCCTTCCCCACCTAAACAGCTGTCATTGAACAGCGTCAATAAAATCACCCCTTTACCTCCCCCCACCCACGCAAATAATGGTTAGAACTGTTCATAATGTAGCTCCATCTCATGAAGAAACTGTCACAACAAACGACAGGCAACTGGTCCACTTTCAAAATAACAGCATTCCTTAAATCTACTGTATTTAGCCTAGGAGAATTTAAGCTGGGAAGAAGGACTTTAATTGACATCAAAATTGAGCAGGGAGACTAAGATGGACTTTGCTCACCTCCTCAGTCCCAAATGGCACCTGACCTCCATCTCATATACCACAGACACTGCGTAGGGCCCACCTGTGGATGGACAGTTGACCCAGGGAGGTCAGGTTTATCTCCCTCTGGTTCAGTGCGAGCAAAACAGCTGCTATGAATCACTATTTCACAGAAGACCAGCAATGGGAGTAGACAAAAGGAATGCGAAGCTGAGATAGAGACCACTCTGCCAGGTGCTGTGAGACAAGCTGCAAGCAACTGCAAGTT
>PPHD01030727.1:0-10249 GCA_002909625.1 Bambusicola thoracicus | reverse complement strand
GATAAGTTTTGAAATTATTAGAACTTGTATTACAAAGAGGAAGCTGGGCATTTTGATCTAAACCCAAACATGACTCTGAAATATTGTAGGTTGTTAATGATACAATGAAACTCTCAAACACAAACACAATAGGATGGGTAAATACAGCGAAACGTACTGGCAAGAAAGAAAAATGAGATTTTACAGTATGTGCTGAAGACTGCACTACAACACTCAACTAATTGTTGAGATTGTTTCCACTGGTAAGGTGAGAAGGGGTTTTTATTCTTTGGTACTTAAACACATTGAGTAGTGTTAACCGATCTTCAAGTATGACTGCGTAGATGGTCTTCTACCAAAAAAAAAAGTCCAGAAAAAGAAGCAGTTGTTATTTTTTGCAGTTTTCTCCACCAAAATAAATGATGCATTTTCCCTTCTTGCAGTCTAACAATAATTAACTACTCCTTTTCTCAGAACTGTGTACACTCCTACTGACCTTCTTCATGTTAATCTGCAGACACAGCAGTAAATGGAAAGCTGCATTGACTTTTTCTGTGATGCCACACAACCCAAATAGTGTGTTTGTTAGTGGAAGGAAATTATTTTCCAGCTTCTGAGAAAGTGCTGCAAAAGATACCGTTTTTATGTGGACATCGTATGACTGGAGGGCAAAAAGCAAAGTGCAGGGTAAAGCATATTAAAGCTCTTTTTAACATATTAGCCTTGCAAGAAAAATAGCACAGTGTTTAAAGCACTGCCTTGGAAATTAGGACAGTTGTGGTCAGTTCTATGCTTTACAAGACTTTTTTTTTCCTGACAGCACTTTGTAAAGTAAGAGTAATAGTACTCCCTTTCCATGCTCGGTGTGATGGCAGTAAGTACAGGGGTTGATTATTCTGATAATCTGGAAAACCTTTTGGGTTCTTACCTGGGAGCTTTTCTGAAGATTATGAAACACTGGACTCGGAAGTAGATACTGTGGTCCCGAGTATTTAAATGTTTTAGAGGACCTTTTTCAAAAAGAAACAACAACTGAAATTTCCCAGGGCTTCATACCCTAAATATGCTCTGGGTACAGAATTTTGGCTTTTTGGAATCAAACAGGAAACTCACTTGCTCTTTCCAATACTGATATTTATTTCAAAATCTCCAAATGGGAGCATGAACTTCCACGTGTAAGTTGAAATACAACATGTGAATGTTATTACTGTTGCAGGAAAAAAAAGTAGGAAAATGGTCAGATTTTGCTGTGGGCTCAGGTGTCTGTTCTAAGCATAGACCTGACAGTTTTGCATGTGCTTTGACTTGCCACTTTTCTTGTCTTCTGTAACAGCAGGTCCTACCTTCTGTCCTTTGCACAACGAAGAAGTAGCTAGAAGTCTTGCAGTATAGCTGAAAGTATTGAGCAGGTGACACTGAGTACCACTTAGAAGAAGTGAGGGAGAGCTGGAATGTTCTGTAGCCCTGGAGGAGGGTTTAGAGGACGATGGACATGAATGGGAGGCATGGCATACTGGTCAACTGAATGGACAGGAGCGTGAGGGCCAAAGGACGTACATCCATGGGAAACAATCCTTCCTTAGCTCAGCTGCCCACAAATCGGAATACCCCTTTCCCTCTTCTCTGTGTACTCCCCAGCAAATCAGAGGCAAACATTTCTGAAGAAAGTTCTTAGTAAAGACAGTGAAGTTATCATAAAAAGAGAGCATCTAAGGAGATTGAATATAAATATCCTTCACTCCAGCCTACCTTGGGAGGTCAGAAATCACAGAATAATTCAGGTTGAAAGGGACCTCATACTGAAAAGTATCTTTCAGGCCCCAGGTCACAGGGAAAGGTGCCTCCTTCACTGTCTGCTTTTTTCTGTAACTCCCTACAATACAGTATCAAAAATACCAATCAGGATAGAGGAGGAAGGTACTCCCATTGCTTCAGCAAAAATTTGTGTAGGAGGAGTCCTTCTCAGCCACCCATTCACTCCCAGAACTGGATGGCTCTGGAAAAGTTTAGTTGTATTTATTCTTTCAGCTTGGAAGAAGAGAAACCACTGTGGATATCAACCATTTGTTCCATTGCTGCTTCTGTGACTTTTGGGGTGCCAGTGATTGTAGCAGACCACCTCTAGATCCAGATTTCCTCCCCATCTACTGATAAGAGGGACATTCATACAAGAACTCTAACTTGTGCCATTATTGACTGCACCATTAGGAGACTTCTGAAGTCTGGAAAGCAGGTAATCTTAGTAACAGAATCTTCATTATCTGCTTGTTGCTTCCTCTAAAATAAGTTCTCCGTTCCACTGGTCCTTCTTATATTTGTCTTGTGAGTGGCTGGCACAGTCTTGCTGGATGTTCGAACAAAGAGTTTCTCATGGTTCAGTCCAAAATCCCATGTCCCACATAAAGATCTTGTGGTGTATCACGTTCCCCTGGATTTTCTGTGTGCTTTTAATATGGTTTATGTGATTTTATGGCTTCTGCTGCATTGTACTTCCTACCCCTCTCTGCCTCTGGGTCAAAGCAATGATGCCAGCAGCACCATTAGCTGAAGGAGCCTCTAAGCAGCTTGGAGGGGGATCTAAGGAATGTATTTCCATACATTAAGTCTGCCATTTCTACTAACCTGTTGCAGAATTCCTCCTATTTTTTTCAGCTGTCGAGCCTTTGGTTCATAGCAAAAACTCTTGTTATTATTCTGTATCACACCTAGTACAGTTAATTTTTGTCTCATAGTTATCATTCTAGCTATTTGAAGGCTTTTGTATGGATATTGCCCCTCAAATCATTTAATCAGAACATTCCATTAGTATACTGTTATTTTTTGTGCCAAACAACTACATTCATCCTGAGACAGCTCCTTGAGGAACATCGCTATTAAAATTCCTCCAGGCCAATGACTTCCCTTCTGTCATTTCTGCTTAAGCTAGTTCCATGCCTGGCTTGCGAGTCTTGTAACTAATTGCTTCCCATGTGGTGTCATTTAAATTCTCTGCTAATGTCCAGACAGAATATATCCCCTGAATTTTTGTCATGCTAACAAGTGTATTAAGTAGCAAGATTAATACTCCGACATGTTGAATTCTGGAATTTTGATTTTCATCCCCATTTTTCAGTACTTCAGAGTTTATCATGATTTTGTATGTTTTTCTTTTTATCTTTTTTCTTTTTTTCTTGAAATAATAACATCTAGGTAGAAATTCTCCAAAAGAAGTCACAGGTGTACTTGGACGTTGTCCTACTCATCTGGATGCACCATAATGCATATAAAATGAAATACTGAAACTGTTAGAACTAACTAAACATTGTGAGCATGACCTGCCTTACCAGCCTAAGGAGAGATGTTTGCTGCTGTTGGCTTGTTGATGGTTTATGGGCCGGTCCGGCCTGGTTCCGTGACTAGTGGGGTGGAGGGATTCCACAGAATCCGCGCCTCTGGGGAGGGGGACCCAGGGGACCCCAAAATAATTAAAAACAGTAGCAATGATCTGAGGAGGAACAAACTAATTTACTAAATACAGTATCGGAATGTAAGATAACACACTATAATACAATATAAATAAAAAATAATTGAGAGAAAGATTGTCCAAAAGCCAACGACCTTACGCTATCACTGAGGCCTTGCGAGTGGTCGGGAGCAGCAGCAGCAGTCCGGCAGCGATCACAAGATGAGCAGGGGCGAAAAAGGGACAAGTCAGATGACCTGCGCCCTTATATCTGTTCCCCTGAGCAGGAATGACAGCAATACCCAAAAAGGCTCTTGGTCACTCGAAGAGGCTCTTGGGGAACGTAGTTCTTCTTCTCTTCAGGTACCCGGAACTAAAGCATTTGCTCCCAGTACACTGCATGATGTTGTGATGTGGAATACTGATAACCAAAAATCATAAAACCATGACATGGCTGTTCTCAAAACCTTTTTGTAACTTTTGCATTTTGTATCCAGTGTCCATGTTGTTGATTATTGGCCTCACTAACAGAAAGTTGCTGTAAATGTAGCTCAAGAACACAAGGCTGGTTTCATTTAAACTACAACAAATGAAGCTTAGAGAAGAGATTATTGACAAAATGTGATTTTTTTAAGTGAAGCGTTATCTCTGCATCATTAGCAAAATTACTCAGGGTGATGAGAAAGAATTTACATCTGGTTCTGATTTCCACAGGTCATTGAGTGCACATCACTTAGTAAGGTTCTTGACAAGGCAGATATGACATTCAGATGATGACTGTCTAGAAGAAAGTAGGACTTTTCTCTTGGCTTCAATCCTTTGGATTCAAAGAAGAGGTACAGATTAAGGTAAAGATAAAATATTTCAATTGTGCGAATGGTTTTAGTGGAAAGATACTTTGTGGTTCATTTGTGAACTGTTGCATCCTTTGTTTCTTATTTGGAATATGGTATGTAGTTCTGAAGATGCCTCACGCCATCTGATTTCATGTTCTGTTTCCCACCAGTCATTTCACCTCATCCTTTGCCAGGAATCTTCTCATGATGGTGTGCTCTGTCTAAAGTTCTGGTCATCTTTAAGCCTTAGAAGTGCAAAAGGTATTTCATTTCTGTTAATTTTGGCTTTCCAAGGTAAAATGGTTTGCATGCTACTCTGCTGAGATGAACACAAATCTTAAAGACCAAGCTGGTAGGTCCAGGCTCTACTTACAGCCTTAAGTCTAGGGGAGATTTATAATCTTCTAGACTACCTATCTAAGTTTGTAGGTAGATAGCTCCACTTCTAGAGTGAACATGCTGTGTGTTCAACCAGTAATGCACAAATGCTTAGTCGTGAACACAGTTTTGTTCTGAAGAAGGATTCACTACTGCATTGCTTAGGAAACTGTTTCCTGTGGTAGTTGACTACAGCAGGTATAAGGGTCCTTAGTATTTAATTCTTTCAGGATTCAATAGTTTTGTCTCTTACTGGTTTTGAGTTAAGTCAAAGGAAACTACTGTATACTTATAGTATGGGGACTCTACTTGTGGTCTGTTTGTCCAGGAATAGATAGTGAGCTGGATCTTCAGATTCCAACTATCTGAAAATCTTCTGACATTTTCAATAAAATGTTCTCACTGCATAGCCTTCTTTGTGTACGAAGCACCTTAGGAAATGTTAGCTCTGCAGCATGAAAGCATTAGGGGAATATTTATGTTTGCTTTGTTGATGCTATCTGAATGAAAACAGAAGTTATGCTCTTCAGACTCATGTGTTAGTTAATGTGTTGACTATCCTGCTAACAAATTTCTCACTCGAAAGCATGGCAGGGGATTCCCTTTAAAACAACTTCCAAGTATAATCGTATTATCTGATTCATATGGGTATTTCTGAGTTAAATGCTAGCTCTTACGTTGGAAGTCTTCTTTGTAATTCTGATGGATGTACCATTTTGTATCACTGTTGAAAACATAACACTATATAAAAAGTAATGTAGGTGGAAGTACATCCAATTAAATCTGAAGATGGTAGATTTTTAGTTGCTCCATAGATGTATTGGAAGAGAATTTTTGCTGAGGAGTTATGTGCACACAGGAAAGAACACAAGACTAATACCAGACTAAACTTCTGTGCTCTCTTGAGAACACCAACACTGAGATCTTTAGGTCACTGACTGGATTAATATATCTTGCCAGGAGGCTCCATGCAGTCTGCAGTATATTTAAGGAAACAGAGGATCATGGTGAAGATCCAGACTTTACTTGAGTACAGGCCAGTGTAATGAATGCACACATTATGTGTCCACTGTGCAAATTAAAAGTATAGAGCTGTGTTCGTTTTTCCCACTAAGGTTGGTGGGAAAGCAGTATAACCAGAAGTTAACTGCTCAATGACAGTATGGATGGAATGGGATTTTGAAGACACATTTGCACTGCCAGGAGAGGTGAGCTGGCCAGCCATGAGCTGGCATCTGGATGAGCTGGCCAGCCATGCTCCCTATCAAAGTATCTTTGGTAGGAGGGCTCTGGCAGCTGGAAGGCAGCCATGCAGCGGAGCATGCACGATAATCCCAACTCTCTCCACCCAGCAGAGCAAGAGCTGCAGTCACATTTTTGCAAACTCCAACAAGCACTATCAAAAGATCCAGGACTGCTCAGCTCAGTCAAGACAAGAACAGAGCCATCCCTCCCCACACCTCTAACAGTCCAAACCATCTACTGATATTCAGCTTTGGCAGTATTCTTATTTCAGTAAAGGAGTAATACTAACAATTGAAAACCCTCTGTAGAAGCTCTTTCCAAACGCTCGTCTCTCGTTTCCCTTGGTCTGGAAGTCATTTTAGATTTGCCAGCTGGGACTCAGCCCCTGGGTTGATTCCAGCACCTGAGCCTAGGTTTATGTCAGAGTGAGCTGGCTGCTCCCGTGGGTCATTACGGCATGTCCTGACGCAGGAGGTGCTCAGAAAGGTGCTGCTGGACCTCTGGAAGGAGACGCAAAGTGGCAGAGTCAAAGCTGAGTGGTTGGAGAGCAGTGATTTCCAGCTCCTTCAGATGTTTATTTCCTGGTGAGTGGTATGTTTAAGAATATTCTTAATGTTTGTGGTGGTAGCAAGAAATGATAGACAATTCGCATTTCCTATTTCTTCTGCCGTGAATTTTAGAATATCTGTCACCAGAAGAAACCCCTAAACAGAGACTAACAAACTGGATAATTGTCCAGTCCTGAGTGTCTGAATGTAGAATGAAGCTTCTGATTAGTGTTTTCCTAGTGAAAGCAATTTGTTTTTTTAATATAAAATACATGATCTCTTGGGATATCTGTATTTGTATCTCATGCATTATTACTTAAAAAACAAAACAGTAGTCTATGTGATTACAGCTGAAGAATGCAGATTTTGTCCTCAGGAAAAAGCTAAAGGAGAAGAAAAATTACATTCATTTCTGTTATATAACCAAGAACATAAAATCTTAGAGAACAGTACTAGATTTTTCCATTCAGAAGTACTGTGTATAACTAACATACTTAGTTATTGACTTACTCTCAACCAGGAATTAAGACGTTCATTTCATCTTGTTTTACAAAAAAATGGGTCCTCAACGTGTAAAAGTGCTGTTAATAGCAATTGCAGGCTGTTTCTAAACAGGGATGGCAGAGAGTTAAGAGATGAGGAGAATTATCTCACTTATACGGATGATGAAAGAAAAAGACTGAATGCTTTATCTGCAGTTCTGATCACAGCTTTCTGCTGAAGTCTGTTTTATATTCAGTACTCACTCCAAACATTTGCTTTTGCTGGTTCCTTGGTTGTATATCAATTTAGATTGACATAAGATTTGGGCTCATCATGTAAATTATACATCTAAATCTGTCCTTGTGTAGGGAAAAGAAGGGATTTTCCCAGCTTAATAACCCAGAATTTGACCCATCGAAGGTGTCTGTCAAGAGCATGTAGGCTAGTTAAGGAAGTTCAGTACCAGTATATGGAAGCTGCTTTCAACATCAACACTAATTAAAGGCTATTAAACCTGGACTAGTGTCCTTTCAGCATCATGGTATGAATGTCCTTTCTTCATCATGGTATCTTCTCTCAGAACTGTCTGCTATGGCTCCTTTCAAGCACCTTTCACCTGATCACCTCCTCGTGGAAGGTCCCCCCAGCACAGTCCAAGTCTTGACTCTAGAAATTTCAGAGACATTAGACTATACTTTCCAGACAAATTTTTCAGACCAAAATATAATCCTGGGAGGCAGCTAGGCAATCCTTTCATGATAGTCTTCAAAGCAGTATATGTGTTTATGACCTCTTGTGCGCAACCCAGCACTTGGTATACCAGGAGGTCTCAATCTACAGCCCATAAATTCCTTCCCTGCCTGCTATATTTGAGAGTAGTCATAATTACTTCTGAAGTTTATCACTCAAGGTGAATGAGCCTCAGTGGGGATGCTCCTCCTTCTTTGCAGTCGCTCCCCTTCTGTGGCCTGTTTACTCTTGTGCAGTTTACTGGGTAATTAGAGTAATTGCTTCTGAAAAAATGGTTGTACTTGGGCTTGGCCACCTATGTTTCCTGAAGAAAATGGTTCCTCATTTTTGCAGTTGTGACAGTAAGTCCTCTGTGAAATTTCATGCCTGGACCTGGGTAGACATGCTGCTAGTTTAGTCCTGTCTCTTAGACTTTTCAAGACACAGCAGCCCTCTGGGCTAGAGAGATACGTGCCATGCAGGAGACGTAGTTACTTGCGTGCTGACCTACTTAACTCAGCTGTTGTAGGTTTGCTGGGGTCATGTTGAGAAAATGCCTGGGAGTGAGATCACATGGTGAATCAGCTCGCAGGTGGGTTACCTGCTAGGCAGCTTGCTGCCAGGCATTTTGGTGGTCTTTCTGTTGGCTGCAGCTTTTCCCTAGGCACATTTGATTGGACCTGCAACTAGCATGGAAGTTCATGGAGAAGAGGGATTTTAAAAAGTGAGTGCAAATGGTATCCTGAAATAACATGGGTGAGAGTTAGGCATATGCTCTAAGTGAATCATCTGATAGGACTTCCTACCTGTAGAAGGGTAAAAGGCCTCTTCAAGGCAACCCAAACTTCACATTTTCACTCTAGAATCCAGCCTGTCCTCTAAAGGAGCAGACCTGCTCCAATAGGATGGGTACATAGAATGCAGTAATGAAAAATATAAGGTCAGTTTGCCTCTAGGGAATTTGACTTGCTATTTAGTAAGTATATATTTTAGATTTCCTTAAAAAGCTGTGTTAACCTTGTGGTGACCATACTGAGCTGCAGTGCGTGTGGCTGCTTTGTGACAAGGGTTCTGCTGTTTTGCAATGTTATATGATTTAAGCAAAGCTCAGAAAAAAATAAGACATATTTATTTAATTTCTTCTGGTAAAGAAGTCAGTGTTGCTGCTCAGTCTGTCCTATTATTTTCTTAAAATAGAATGCATTTTTCTCTTTGGTCATAAATAAGTAATTACTGTATTTCTGCCATGATGAACAACCAGACTGAAGCTCAAGGTAAAGCATGCATGTGTTTTCTGAAAATCTACTGTCGCTGGCATTTAATCATCTCTTTAAAATTAGAGATAGGAACTTGAGAATGAGAGTGAATCAGGGCTTTGGTAGTGGAGTGTTTTATTGTTGCATAAATCCAGTCTTCCCATTGACCAGTAGATGGGGCAAGTGAACCTCCTTAGAGTTATGATCAAGCTTTCTCAGAATGCAAGGTTAAAATGTAGCCCTCGTTTGCTCTTAGTTCAAAAGTCTAGTTCGAACTCTTTTTACCTTTGTACTGTAAGGGTAAATTACGTACTTTGACGCAACTGGATTATTTTCTTTACAAACATGTGTCGTAAACAATTGTTCTATTCCTTGAAATTCTGAGATTTAAAATGATACTCCTTTTCACACAGGGATGGAAACAAATCTTTTGAAAGTTTTGTTGTGAGAAGATATGGGAATGAGTGTTCCCTCCCCAAAACTAGCCAATAGTAAGGTGTTTACAGCACTCACGAGGATGCAAAGGATCCAAGTTTTAGTCCCTGGTAGTCCTCCATGTGACGGTAGAGTGTAATAATTACGAGATCACCTTCCCTGCTTACTTCAGGTCACCATCTCCGACCTTCTCCACCAAAAACTGTTGCGACTTTTATGCATTTATCACCATACCAGGTTTGCACGGCCTACATGAATGACCACAGTTGTTCATCCTAGACAAACCTTTCTGACTGCATTTCTAGCTTCCCACTCATATTTCACGTGATGAGAGAGGCTGACCCACAAAATAAGTTCCTGAATGCTGGCTGTTATAGGATATATAACCTTTTTCTTAAACATGAGGGAATGTATAGCTCTTAGTTCTTCTTTAGCATCTGCATTTTCTTCTATATTTTATCTTCATATGCATGCTTTGCTCTGGCCCCACTCCTTCATGCTCAGCTTGGTAGTACAGGTCCTGGAGCTGTATTCTTGCATTCAGTGTGGTGCAGGTGCAAGGACCATTTGCTGCCTTGCACAGAAGCAAAGAATTCCAGTGAAGGTGGCCTTGTGTGGGGTAGGAGGATCCCCAGGTGCAGAGACTAGTGACAGTGGGAAGCTTCTGCTTGTCATGTGGACAAGATAGCCTTGTTCAGCCTGTTGGCTATATCCTGCCATTCTGAAAACAGATCACACTGTTCAGTCTTCAAATAAAGTAGATCTGTATTTATCTTATTTTAGAGTCAAGTAGAGCATACTTCCTGAGATATTTGGTTGGAGGAGTAAAGAAACCTGTATCTATACTAAACTGGATAGGTCAGACAAATGATGTATGTTCCTATAAAACAGAAAAGCTGGGCTAAAGATCTTTTTTAA
>PPHD01030726.1:0-10249 GCA_002909625.1 Bambusicola thoracicus | reverse complement strand
GGCAGCTTGGGACTGCTGGATGGCCTGGCTGGTGCTCAGGAGGAAGTCTGACTTGTCACCAGCAGACTTCAGCAGCAGCGGCAATGCGAGGAGCATCTCCTAGCCAGAATTTTAGGCTGTCTCCATTGTAAGACTATGTTTTGCAGTTGGTCCAGTATCCCGCTGAAGTACGGTATCATTCTGAAATAAGCCATAAATTTAAAATAATGCAGCTGTTCCCCTGTAAGTCTCTGTTCCAGGTGGGAAGGTATTCCAGAACAGGTGATTCTGGCACAGACTGAGCATCTTCCCGACCAGCAAGATCAGACACAGCTCCATTCAGATGGTACAAAACAGTTTGTACTGTTGCCACAGTCGATATCTTCCTTAACCATGAAGAACAAAGTGTCTCTCGTCTCCAAGCCCTCAAGCATGCAAATCTCCTGCAAAGACCTTTGAATATGATAAAGCTCCTTCAGCGTCCTGACAAGGCCAGGTATGCAAACATCCAAGAACTGAATTCAAGCTAGGACTTGAGAAAAGTTCTGGAGAAATAAAAGCTTAAAGGAATACTAGAGAAGCCAAAAAATACATACCGCGGGCAGGACAGCTCTTATCTCAACATACTGTATGTTATCCTCATAAAGCTCCAGCAGCCCCTGGTAGAAATAGGCCTTGAACACAGGTGCATAGCAGATAAGTCCAGAAGCGATGAGAAAGACTTCTTCAAACCTTTTCCAGATGAAAGCCTGGGAAGGGTAGGCCAGCTCCGGGGCATCCGTCACCAGGGTTAAGTTCCTCAACAAGCTGCAGAAAAGGGGAAAGGGAAGAGGAAGAATCAGGAGAGATGGGAAGTCAGCTGGCTTTCGGCCTGCAAAAAGATGGACGTGTTCATAAAGGAGGACCAAGGGAAGAAGCAAAGCAGCTCCTGCTGCAGCAGTGGCCCAATTCCTAACCTGAAGGCTGATAATACCACAAGGGATATAGGTATAGCAACTGATACAACTAGGAGACGTTCAGATCATTTTTCTTCCAGCTATTTTAACTCCTCTAATGGCTGGTAGAGATGATATCTGTACCTTGTGATGGATAAAAAGTCATGCGCTACGTGTTAAGCTGGATAACGACGTTCAAAGTACCCATCATTTTGAGGGAATATCCAAAAAGAGGCAAGGCAAGCAGGTCAGGGAGGTGATCCTCCTGCACTGGTGAGACTTTGTCCAGAATACTACATCCCAATGTGGAGTTCTCACAACAGGAGAGATGTGGACCTGTTGGAGCACATCCAGAGGGACACAAAAATGATCCCAGGGATGGAATACCTCCCCTATGGGGACAGGCTGAGAGAGCTGGGGCTGTTCAGCATGGAGAAGAGAAGGCTCCAGGAAGATGTGAGAGCAGCCTTTCAGTATCCAAAGGGGCTGTAGGAAGGAAAGGGACAGACTCTTTAGTGGGGTCTGTTGTGACAGGACAAGGGGAAATCGTTTCAAACTAAAAGAGGGGAGATTTAGATTGGATATAAGGAAGAAGTTTTTTACGGTAAGGGCAGTGAAGCACTGGAGCAGGTTACCCAGAGAGGTGGTGGATGCCCCATCCCTGGAGATGGGGTCATTCCTATCCAGGAGTATTCTTAATCTCTAAGTAGGCTAATATGTTACTCTCGCAGACCATATCTTCTCCCCTGCATCTTAAATGCATGTCAAGTATTTTGACACCTGTCCCTCTGTTCACTGGGCAGTCTCCAGGAGATGCCAAGACCACCATCACTGTAACTTCTAACCTGTAACTATCCCCAATGCCTTCTTCTTATCAAAATGTGCCAGATTATATGGGCAGAATGGAAATGTTTGAGAACCAGAAATCTTTTCCTCCTCTCCACTGAGACAAACCTGGCATCCCTTGACAGCAGTTACTGCTTTTTAATAGCATTTGGTGTTTGAAGTCTCCCTCCCACAGACATGATCTGGACCAGACCCATCAACTACGACATGGGACATCCTTTTTCATCCCTCCCTCCATCCCAACCTTACAATGGAGCCGACTCCTCAGCACCTGCCTGCTGGCTGCCGCCCCCCTCCCTCAGGGCCCTATTCCCACAGCTGCAGTTTCATTTCTTCTTCACTCAGCTAATTTCTTTGCTGGGAACTATTTCAGAAACATAATTGTACATAAGCAAAGATATTTGGATCACACTGAGGATGAGCTTTGAAATGCCAGCCAGCGAAAAAATTCAGAGCACCTTCAGCTTTGCCCTCCTATGCATTAGAGTGGTGTCTCTACTGCATTGTCACACGAGGCTGACATCCCCAGATAAGTCCAGCAAGCAATGTGACTTGGCACAGAAGTTCTGCCACACCCAGAGAAGCACAAAGGCGATGCTCTGTGATGCTACGGCATTGCGGCTCAGGGAAGGATGCTGGAGCACCACCCCAGAGCTGGGGCATCTGTAAGGAGCTCACCCATTGCAGGCTACCAGTGAGAGAGTGTGCTTGAGGAGATGCAGCATGGAAAGAGCCAGGCACCTTGGCAAGCCCCTGGGAAAACGGGTGTGGAGGTGTTCCCTGCTGTCACCACCCCAGCCCTAACGGAACGGCAGCTCCCCACCACCTTGTGCCTGTTTTAAACTCGAGCTGTACGGACTTGAGGTTGTTTACCCAGCCTGTGCTCTTGGACTATCAATCCTCACACCACCCTGCTCCTAAAAGCACATCAATCAAGTAACGTTTTTTTTTATAATCCCCTTCCCTTTGAGACCGATTATTGATCCCTATAACTGTTGAAGATTTATGGCGCGGTGCTGACCCAGCCTTGATAACCCGATAATCTCCTAAGGGTTCGGGCTGATAATTTTTCGCCACAAGGAGCTCATGCAGATGAAGCAAAGCTTCATAAAGACACTTCTGCTTGCTTTCCAGAATGGACGCCAGCCAGTGATCAGGTGCAGCCTACAAATAGCCTTCCGTGTCATGTCATATAGGCAGTGAACGATGCTATTGCGATGCGTATGCCCAAAGGGGCACAACAAAAACAATCAGCTCAGGATTATTCGTTTTCGACCACGTTTTCGCTTTTCTCTTTTCCTGCTATTTTTTAACTGTTTTGCTTTCTTGAACTATACGATGCAGAAGTGAATGGTATGTTGTCTTGTTTTTAAAGGGCATCTTTTTCCTGCTTCTGTTTCTCTCCTCCACGGGTAATTATATCTCACTCCTCGCCATAGTATCTGAATGTCTTCCAGTGGTGCATTAAATAGAGTGGCTAACATCTGTCACATGTGGCTCGTTCGCTTTCTGTCTCTCTTTCTCTTCCCCTCTTTTCCCCCCAAGGGGAGACTTGTACAGAGAGTGGAGTGCTTTGTTTCTCTGGTGGGGTTTTGTGTACACTTTTTGTGTGTGTCTACTGCCCTATTTTCCTTGAGATAAGGCAGTGGAGGGCACAGAGGGGAGGTGATGGAGGTCTGCTGGCGCCCAGGGGATTCTCCCGCAGCTCGAGCCGCGTGTCAGCTTGCTCGCAGATGACTTCATCCTTGCGACAGGGAGCTGTGCCGCGGGGCACGGCCCCCACCCTCGGGCAGGGGGGGTTCACAAATATCTGGCATTTCAGCGCCGCTTCCCTTAAATATCTGGGGGCATGCCCATTGTCAGCCCTCACTTCAGAGACTGTGGTGATTGTGTTGCTTTTTGAGGGGAAAAATGGCATTCTCCTATATCCTACTTGATTGACAAGTAAATAAGTGAGGGTTCTTTTAAATCTCAAAGCAAGATTTCCTGCCTTTCTCTGTCTCCTAACCCGCGGTGTCTTGACTCTCCCAACAGCACCGTTTTGGAAGCATACCAGTGACAGGATACTTCTGGGTCTTGGACCATAAGACTTGCGTTTTGGATATGAATGGCAAAACCTTCTTTTGAGGCAAACAAACAGAAAGACTTACTTCCAGTACACATACAAATGTACATGTACATGGGGATATATATCTGCAAACGTACACAAAAATACAAACAGCAGAAATGTCACGTGGCTTCCTCCTATCCTCTTGCCTTCCTGGCCAGGAATGTGAGAAGGTAAGAAAGGTGCAGTGCAGGATCTGGGAAGCATTCTCCCTGTTCCTTCACATTTGCTGATCTATGCTATCCTGTAGGAGAGCCCTTTCCCAACTGCCACGCTCACTTGATAGCTCCTTGAAAGCACCCAACTATCCATCCGTTCCTCTCTCTGACATCTGCTTTCCCTCAGTTTATAAGTGCTCAAGGGCAAAGAGGAGCGCAGGAAGAGAGGTAGCCTGGGATGCACATGTTCGAGAGGCTGGGAGGATTTCCAGGAACTGAGAAGCAGAACAGACTGGGGCCAATTCCTGGCTAGAGACCAATTTTCAGGCGGCCAAATACATTCCTAACCCTCAGACTAGTACCCAGGGATAAGATCAAAATAAGAGGGGACGTGCCTCAGTGTGGCTGTTGTTCCTGTGCTTCTATGCTATGTGTAGTGATTTCTTTGCAATTTTGCAGCGTGCACAGAAAGGCAAGAAATAAAGAACAGTGTAAGTCCAGCACCCAGGATGTAGGAGATCCATGTTTGTATTTGGCTGCATCTCACATTTGCTGAGGAAAATCACTTTGTTGGTCTTTGCCTTGGTTTCCCCTTCTGCCCTTTGTGAGACTTCTGCAGTGCAGGATGCCATGACCAATAGCCTCTACCACGAAGGGACATCACGCTACATAAATACAACTAAACCCAAATACAACTCGTGGGTTGGTCTACACAAGGGTCTGAGATACCCAGAGCAATTGCTTGTGCTTTAAAAAAGTGGAGCTGTTTTGACATCTGATCTCTTGCACATTATTTATGAGTCTCCTGGCGGGGCTGAAGAGTGCTGGTGCCATGGTCTTTCCTCATCACTCCCAGAAGGAATTGAAAGAATGAGGAACCCATTTTCTCTTTGGAAGATGTGAATAAGTGACTTCTCACTCGATCTTATTTTGTCCACCATGAGTCAGGGCAGTAGAGCTTTTGGATATGGAAGGCTGGGAGCCCTAAGCCCAGCGCTACCTTCTCTTTCCATTCTGGAAGTGCCAAGACCTGTGTAGGACAGGAGCTGACCTGCCAGCTCCCCAGCCTCCAGCCTGACCTCCTTCCCATGCTGCAGCATGGAGCCCTACCGCTTCCATGCAGAGGGGTATGGACCTAGGAGGTCTCAATTTAGAAACACATGTGCACACACTGTCAAAACCATGAAGTTTCACTCAGGAAGTACCATAATTAGGGTCACCTATGTCACCTTCATCTACTTTTCCCTCATGTGCCAGCTCCGCAATACTGTTTTCAATTACACTGTACCACACAGTATGTTTTTTCACAGAACCCAGCAGACTCCTGGAGCCCAGGAGACAGTAGTGCTCCTTGACCATCTCACAACTCAGTGTTACTTTTTGTCCTCATCACTCAATGTCTGCCTTCATGCATTATTTAGTGCATGCTATCCAGCCCCCAAACACAATGTAGAACCACACGCTCCCCTTGGCCTTTCAGCAGGGCTTTGTCACAAGATGAACGGACCCAGGATGGGGAGATCAGGCTTGGTCTTCCTAACACCATGTCTGGAGGGTGAGCCAGGCCATTCCCACCCAGCTGTAAGTCATTAAATGTGAGATGGCTGCTGGGCAGTCTGCTCACACCTGGTCCTGATAAAAGGCTGACAGCAGGGAGGGAGCTCTTGCAGAATGGTGAGTGATGCCTGGAGGAGTAGGCTGGGCTGGGCTGTGAGCTCCCAGATGGCTATGGGAGATCTGACCTGGAGGAGAGGAGCTCTGCTAGCAGATGGTATGCTGTTAGGCACAGAACATATGTGTAGGGCTTGCTGGCTCAACCAGTGCTCTGGCTGAGACCTAACCCTTTTTCTGAGGGCAGGTGGCATGCCTCAGTGCCTGAGATTCCTCTTGAAACTGAGTCTCTCTGTTTTCTGCCTCCTCATGGTTACCTTAATGGGTGAGGTGAGGTCCTTTCCTATGGAGCCCTGTTCCCTGCTGGAAGCACGTCCAGCTTGGGTGCTGAGGGAGGGTTGGGCAGGTGACATGAAGCAACTTAAACCACTGACTTAAATCTGCCTGTACAACAGACCAAAGTAGAGGTGCAACAGAAAACATCAAATTTAGTAACCTCTAATTCTGGTGTGATTAGAATCATAGAATTGTTAAGGTTGGAAAAGACCTCTAAGATCATCAAGTCCAACTGTTGACCCATCATCACCATGCTCACTGACCACATCCCTCAATGCCAAATCCACGTGTTTCTTGAACACCTCCAGGGATGGAGATCCCACCACCTCCCTGGGCAGCCTGTTCCAATGCCTCACCCCTTCTTCTGAGAATCAGCTTTTCCTAATATCCAACCTGGACCTCCACTGAAGCAACTTAAGGCCATTACCTCTCATCCTCTTGCTGCTACCTGAGAGAAGAGGTCAACACCTACCTCACTACAACCTCCTTTTAGGGAGGTGTAGAGTGCTATAAGGTTTCCCCTGAGCCTCCTCCAGACTGAACAATCCCTCCTCCTTCAGCTGTTCCTCATAAGACTTGTGCTTTAGACCCTTCACCAGATTCGTTGCCCTTCTCTGGTCACACTCCAGGCCCTCAATGTCTTTCCTGTTGCAATACATAATGCCTCACGTTCTTTGCTTTTTGCTTGTTATGTACACGCAGCTTGAAATAGAGTCCCCTGCTTTCAAAGCAACAAGTAAATGGGGTAACTGGTCCAGAACAGTCCTGCTGGCCATGCAATGCCACCGTGAGGCATCCATACCTCCTGCTTGCTCACCTGTGATCAAACTCAGTCACATTGCGCAGCTGTTTTCGGTAAGTCTCCAGCAAAACCCACTGGGAACACTGGGCCGGCACTGGGTGAGGAGGGTGAGGCTTGGAAAAGTGAAACCGAATAGTGCCCGTGTGGGTGAAGCAGATGTAGCAGTCAGGGAGATAGGTAGCATTGTACACCAGCCAGTCCACGCTCAGCATGGCGTAGTCGTGCAGGTGTAGGACAGCACCTGGGGAGAGGGAAAGCAGGCCGAATGAGATGATGTTCTGGGAGCAGAGGAAAGGAGGCTTAACATCATGAGAGCTTGAGTTTGCTCATCTGGGGGCGTAAGGAAATGTTTCCAGATGGTTGTGGCTGACCTCTCCCAGCACAGACAGTGCTGCCTTTCCTCCCTGTGCTGAGGATGCTCACATGAGATATGGGGCAGGCAGAGCTTGACGGCTCCCTGGCAGCAATGGACAGGGGGAACAACAGGGAACTCAGCTTCCCTGCTGTGACAGAAAGTGTTCTTTCAGGCTGGCTTCTCTGAGAGCTGGCTTGGGCCCCGCTGATTGAAAGAGGAGCTCTTGCAGTAGACAGCAGTTCACAAGGTGTGCTAGACAAGAGGCAGGCCTGGGGAAAGCCTCTGTATCTCAGCTTTGTGACTCCCAGCCTCAATCCTTGCATCTAGTCTGCATCTCTTCCTTCATCTCTATGGAACTCTGGCATGCATCAAAACCATAGACCGTGACACTGTGGGGAACTGCCATCAGATGCACTTCCCTTATCAAATAACTGCTTGCTTGTGTTGTGCATCTGCTGCTGGCCAGCACCATGGGCTTTTGGCATGCTCTGCTACTGTGCAGCACATTGGCAACTGTCAGCCTTCCTGGCACAGGAGTCTTCTGTGTGCTCACCTTCCTCAGCCCATCCATTTACTTTGGTGACATCTCTTTTTGCAGAGACCTCTTATGTTTGAAATAAACTTCCTATGTGTAAAGGGAAAGAATTTAAAGCCAAAGTCTTACAGAGATGTGCTCTATTAGTCTAGGGGAGATGTTATCGTCTAAATAGCCTCGATGCCCTAAGGAGTAAAGGGAGAACATAAGCAGCAGGAACAAAGGCCGATATGCATGTGACATTGGACAAACTGAAATGTCAAGACTCTAAGCTGTAGTAAACTGATTATAACATATACATAGCCTCTATAATCCCTCACTATAAAGGGTCTGAAAGCTAAGATACTGAGCATCTGCAGCTACTGCTCTCACCAGAGCAACAGAACATGTGTGCCACAGCTGTCTAGATCCTCCTGTCACTTACAGTGCTGCACTTTTGCTGTGTTAAGAGCAAAAGAAATGGCAATAGTTCTTGAAACAACAGTAATTCCTAGGGGTTCTGATCAAGGCTGAGGTCCTACTCAAGCAACTGCAAGGATGTGACTTTGAGCCTAAAACCTACAGTTCGTGCAAAGATTGAGAGCTTATTTTACTGTATCATGGGTTGAAAGGCGTTAGATTTTTGTTTCATTCTTCCCTTGTGTCAAAGATATTTCACTTGAGGCAAAAAGAGGATGACTTTTATATTCCTTACTACTCAATTCAGCAATGAAGAGATGAAGGCAACTCTGGCATCCCAACCTCTTACAGTAACTACTCAGGATGCTGCAAGCCAAGCAGCCTCATCCCACACAGGACAGTGGGAGGGAGATGCTGGGTAGTGAGCAGACATCTCTTATCCATGCACCGGTGTCACCACCTGACAAATGAAAAACAAATCTGACTGCCAAGTCCTTCCAAGTGAGTCACCACCCTGTTTTCAGGCAGCCACATGGGCAAGGCCATGGGACGCTACATCTAAAAAGGGACCTTCTGGGATGGTAGACACGTTCACAGCTGTAGAGGTACAGGCAACTTTCACTGCAACTGTCTTTTATCTTTAGTTAAAGAAGGCACCTTGTTCAACGCTTCCTTACTAAACCAGAGATGCAGAGGGAGAAAGCAGCCAGCTAGGCGTCAAGGTCTTTCTCCAGCAATTACTTTGACCTCTCCACTGAGCTGTCTGCAGCTCAGAGAAGTGGAGACATTGAGCTTGCTGCTGCCCGGTGTCAGTGGTTTGGATTTCCACTTGGCTACAACATCTTCTCCCCCTTTCCAGTGTAACCCAGAGTACTGAGCATGTTTGGTTGGTAGCAAGGACTGTGTTGAACATGGATGTCTGTGATGTCTTCATCTTAACTTCCTCTGCCCTTTCCTTGCCTTTGAAAGGCTGAAAGATCCATATTACAAGTTATGGTGAATGCTACAATTGCTGGAAATGAGCATTCATGCAATCTAGCCACTTTTTCCTCTCCCCCTGCTCCCAGCTGAGAGGCAGGGCTCCTCCCACTGCCCAGCCAGCACTATTCCCAGCTCTGGGAAGCCCATCTGCAGTCAAAGCTCTGCTGCATCCCACGCTCTTTCCCAGCTCTGGCACAGAGAGCAAAAGGCAAGAAGAGGATGAGTACGATGAGCAATCGTTAAGCCCAAACCTACCTTTTGGCATGCGCTTCAGGATGCTGAACACTGCGCTCTGCTCAATGAGGCTTTTTGCCCGAAAGAAGTGCATGCTTGGAGGGAATTGCCCCGTGTTCAAGGCTGCCGCGACCTCCTTCTTCTTGAGGCTGATGAGCTTCGTGCTGAGCTGCTGCTCCTGGGTGCTCAGCACCAAATTGCCACCTGTCAGTCTGGCTTTCTCCTCCTGCATGAGGGAGTCTCTGTCCTCCCAGAGCGGGGTGGGAAGGCAGAGGGAAGCCAAGCCGAGAAGGCACGCCAGCCTTATGCCTTGCCCAGATGGAGGCTTCATCTTGGATCTGCACCTGGTGCACAAGGAGAAGTCAGTGTGTTAGCACAAGGCAGAGGCAACATCTTAGCAGCAACCCACTGAGACATGAAATGACTGGTTTGTCCTACAGGAGGAGTGGGTTAATTGGACGCTTAGTGCTGGGGGAGCATCTGGTAGTGATGTCCCCTATGTGTAGGGACTGCGTTCGCATGTTCTCCTGTGATGCTGCTTGCTTGTGGCAAGATGGTGTTCAGGGTGGAGAGGAGAGGCTACTCCTGGGATCAGGCAGCACATCACACAGACCTGTGGTGTGGGGAGGGCCTGGACCTGGAGCTGGGTGTTGGTAAGGTTGGGATGCTGGCTGGTAAACTGCACAGAACCCCTCACAATGAGGGGTGCTGGGGACAAGGTGCCCCAGAGACTTCCGTGGTCGCACAGGGTGCAGCAAATCACAGAGCTGATTGAATGCCAGCTCCCTGCAGCTGGGAGAAGGCCTCGTTGCACCCCTATTAGAGGGGTTAATTTACAGGCAGAAACCCCACCGCAGCCCCAGAGGCACGGCCCTCCCTTGCAATCTCCAAGGAAAGAGAATGGGAGGGAGCCCACGGGAGCAGCAAGAGATCACAGGCAACAGGCACATGTGAACTCGGAGAACTCTGCC